>ML976305.1:6123-16478 GCA_010015635.1 Clathrospora elynae | reverse complement strand
TAGGAACCAGGAGGGAGATTTCCAGTGCCTTCTACCAGTTGAAGATTGGCCATGGATACAACAAAGCATACCTTTTCCGGATAGGCAAAGCAGACAGTCCTCTCTGTAGCTGTGGCGCCAAACAGACACCAGAACACCTTCTCCTTAGCTGCAAATGGCTGAAGGCAGACCGCAAAATCCTCCAGCATGACCTTGGCAATGCACACCTTATACTTCCATTGCTTCTCCACACCAAACAAGGCATTGCAGCAACGCTTGCCTTTATCAGCCGGACCAGGGTAGGCACACGCAAGTGGCACCTTGGTCAAACCACAGAGGACTAGGCCTAGCCAGTCCCTACTGTACATATTTCTTTTATCCTTTGTTTTCCTTTCCTTTGTCAGTTACACTTAGGGTCATAACCCTCAACATTCCTTGTACTTTCAGAGATCACACCCTCTTGAGAACCACCACCTCTTTACTAGAGGGGCTACTGCCCCTCTTGTCCTCCCATAGTCTCAGACTCATATAGGACATTAAATGAATACATACATACATACATACATACCAATACTGGGGTGAGCAAAGAGGCATGTTTTTGAACAGACGCATATTGTTGTGATGGCGCGGAGGTCTGGGCGCATCGCTTATTGCCCACTAAACCTTGCGGACAAGAGCCAAGCCCCCAGCAGGGCAGCCTCAATTCTTCATCTCCTACTCCACAAGCGTCTGCAGTCCGCTCCATCTCACCCACCTCACCCGCCTCACCCACCTCACCCACCTCAGCAACCTCAGCAACCTCAGCCTCTGCCCTCGCGATCCCCGCCACCATCCTTACGACCCTCAGGATCCTCACAGTCCACACACCAGACCGCTGGCTGTTTGGGCGATGTAGTGGGCCGCCTCCTGCCTCATCTCGCCCTCGACCTCCGTCATGCGCTGTTTGCGACTGCTGTTTTGGGTTGCGTGCCTCCGCACTGCGTCATTGCCCCTCGCCCTGAGCCTGAGAGAGCCTGGCTGTTTGGGCGACGCAGTTGGCCGCTTCCTGTCTAGGTCTGCCCTCAGCTCCCGTCGTGCGCCGTCTACGGCTGATGTCACAGGCTGCGCGCCTCCACGCTGCGTCACTGCCCCTCGCCCAGAGCTTGAAAAAGCCTGGCGGTTCGAGCGACGCAGTCGGCCGGCTCCTGCTCCAGTTTGTCCACAACCTCCATCGCGCACTGTTAGCAGAGCCGCTATATACTGTTGTTGCTAGTTGCGCGCCTATATGCTACGTTACTGCCCCTCGCCCAGAGCTTGAAAAGGCCTAGTGGTTTGGGCGACGCAGTCGGCCGCCTCCTGCTTCAGTCTACGTTCAACCTCTATTAAACTTAACAGCACTGAATTCCTTAACGGCGCAACAGAGCGCCCCACCTGCCGCCAAGCTCTAAGCTTTAATCCCACCTCACCTACTGCAACCTTAGCAACCTTAGCAGCCTCAGAAGCCTCAGCCCTCGCGATCCTCGCCACGACTCACGACACTCACGACGCGCACAACGCTCACAACGCGCAAAACCCTCATAACCCTCACAACCCACGCACTAGGCCGCTGGCTGGTTCTGCAGCTGCTATTGCAGGCTGCGCGCCTCTGCACTGCGTCATTGCCCCTCGCCCAGAGCTTGAGAAAGCCTGGCGGTTCGGGCGACGCAGTCGGCCGCTTCCTGCTTCAGTCTGCTACTAGCCTCCACACCGCGCTGTTCTGCGACTACTGTTGCAGGCTGCGCGCTCCATACTGCGTCATTGCCCCTCGCCTAGAGCTTGAAAAAGCCTGGCTGTTTGGGCGACATAGTTGCACCCCCTCATGCTTCAGTTTACACTTAACCTCTATCGCGCGCTGTTTGCGGAGCGGAGTTTTATGCATCCGCAGTAGCCTTCTTTAACTACCTGTATCTTAACGCTTAAGTTGCGACCTTTTATTAACCTGTTCTTCTTAATTCGCACTCACCCGCAATGGCCGCTGTCGCTGGTGCTTAACCCCCAGGCGGTTCCCCTCCAGGTGGCGTTTCCCCTCTAGGTCCAACATCTAGTGGGCTATTACTGCTAACTTAGAAGTGCTCAAGGCGGACCTGTACACACATGCTCTAGGCTCCTATGGATCTTAAGACAGATGGCGCGCTCTAATTAGCTTTCCGGCCCAGCGCCGTAACAGCAGCTCTGCAATTGCTATGTATTTAATAAGAATTAATAGAGGAGATAGCAAGCTGAACGTCTGCTTCGTTTAAGGCTTACAGAGTAGCGCTGCATTAAGCTATTGTACGTTAAGATAAGAGAGGTGCGCAAGTTTAGTGAGGTGCGGCGCTCGCCCGTGGAACACGTTAGTGCTGTCCATGAAATCCAGGTTAGGCTTAGTGTTGTCCACGAAATCGAAAACGGCGTAGCGCTCCGCAACCACCCCAACTTCTAAGCACTACAACTCAACAACGAAGCACAATTAAACGCTTCTGCTTGCAGGGAATGAAAAGGCTTCGTTATATGGATATTTCCTTGTGGTCTAATTTTCTTCGTTCTGATGTTGAGCGTTCGTGTTCTAGTGGGTTTTTCGCGTATGGTGTAGAGAGTGGTAGAGAGCGGTAGAGAGCGGCAGAGAGCGGCAGAGAGCGGGAGAGAGAGAAAGAGAGGTAGAAGGGGGCCATTCTCGCGATGGTGCGGGAATGCCCCCCAAGG
Source organism: Clathrospora elynae (assembly GCA_010015635.1). Taxonomy (NCBI): domain Eukaryota; kingdom Fungi; phylum Ascomycota; class Dothideomycetes; order Pleosporales; family Diademaceae; genus Clathrospora; species Clathrospora elynae. Next base: position 13,799 of record ML976305.1, on the reverse strand, counting down.
ATTTTGGTGAGGCGAGCGGCTCACGGCTGCAACCAATCAGCGAGCGCAGGGGGATGGACCCCGGGGCCATTCCCGCCGGGGTTCATACGGATAGTTTCTTAACGATTGTACGTGGCGGAAGTAACAAACCAAGGTGGGTAGGGTAGCCTAAGCATTAGACGCTATCTCTAAAGAAGTTTAGATTTGGAATAGGGGGCATTTTATGGCGGAATACCTGAGCAGGGTCTTAGCTCACTCGCTTGTCCAGTTCACTCGCTTGTGACCTACGTTACTATCTAGTTGCGCAATCACGGGCATCAGACAGAGTGCGATGGCTGCCCTGGTAACCTTTGCTAGTGCTGCCTTCCTGGTGTTGCGTTGTAAACAAGTGTCGGGGACACAAACATTAAGTGATGCGGGGCTGCAGGAAGTTAAAACTACTTCACTTTTTAACAAGAAGTACAGATATGGCCTCTTAGGAATGTATACTAGAAGTGGCGTAAGTGAGTTGAGCGGGTCAAACACAGAATCATGCTGTGCATCTAGACATTATGGGTGCGTCTTAGCGAGGTGGAATGGGTCGCCTAAAAGACAGATATAGGTAGCTCGCGATCTATACACGCACCATCCTCACGATATCTAATTCGTGGTGCGTGGTGCGTTCTGCTTTTCACATCCAAGCTAGCTCCCAGGTTCTGTATTATCCGCGACGCAGTGTCGTAAGCAAAGTTATAGCAGAGTGAAGCACCGCGCATGAGTACATGGGAGGGTGTGGCGGCCGCCAAGCAAATCTTTTGACAGGCTTCCGATAGCATAAAACGTGCCCTCCTAAGCAGCCAATCATAAGATTAGCGTGTGAACTACCAGTTCACTTGTGATTGCGCAATCAAGAGTTTTGCCGATATGGCCGATAGCTTAACAAGGGCATAAAACACTCGATTGCCGGCAATCCGACCGGCTTTGTGGTGGAGCAGTGATCGCTTTAAGGGATTGCATCATATCATCGACTGGTAGATGCGCCCGCTCTTTAGGGCCGACTCGACCCGCCGTGGCGCAACGGATCAAGCGAGCTGTGGTGAACATTGTGTATGCTACCATTTCATGGGTTCTCAAGGATAGACTGTTTCCATCGCTAATCGCTGAGGTCTACATTGTTCTGGTGGAGCAATCGAAGCAGACTTTGGAAGATCGCTCACTAACGCTTCACCAGTGGCCAACTTGGGCGCCGTTGCGAAGTCCAAAGTGGCAGCTCCCATGACAGGTGAGCCCCTTGCCCAGCTCCACTGACTGCGTCGAACCGGTTTCGTGGTTGAGCGCTAAGCCATCTGCCGACGGCAAATAAAGTTAATACCAACGGCACATACCGTATGATAACTGAGTAAGTTTCTAGACATAAGTAGATTCGACGACGTTACATACCCTTGGTCGTGCGCTTTGCATTTCACGCTAACATGTCTGGCCATGATCATTGTGATAAGCTTTCTGGCAGAACGCCTGTATTCCTCCGAGTACAATAACAGCTTGCCGAACATGAAAAGAAATTATCGCTGCCCGTGCACATCGCCGTAAACCACCTTGTTAATATGTTCCTTCTATTTCCGCAACAAGTGTTTGCCTTCGTGCTGCTAGTCAGCATCTTCTGCTTTACCACGAAAGCTGCCTCGTTAGACGATGCGACGCTGGAGGCATTAAGCCAAATTCCGCCATGCGCCGTAAGATATAAATGACATGAGAGGAAGCTCCTTGTAGCTGACCGTCGCGCAGCTACAATGTATGACTGAAAACCTGCCTGCCATCAGCTGTGCGCTCCTCGACATAGAATGCCAATGTAATTCCAAGAACTCGACCAAGATCTTGGAACCGTGCTTGAAAAAGCAGTGCAGTTACGATCAGATCTTCGGTAAGTTCATCGCAGTGATCGCAAGCAGTAGCACTAATGTCTTTGCAGCTACGCTCCGTGTCCAAGCCTCTCTTTGCGACATGCCGCACGATAACCTATCGAATCTCCTTCGGATTGTGGCATACGTGAGCGGAATTGTATCAATCATCGTGGTTGCAATGCGCTTTGCTTCTCGATATGTGGGCGGCAACAAGCTCTGGTATGACGATTGGCTCCATCTAGCAGCGGTCGTAAGTGTTCGATAGACAAGGCAGTTTCATCTTACTCACAGTCGTTTAGATTCTGGTCATCCCTCTGACTGTTGCCTTGTTATTAAACCTCGAAGCGGGAATCGGCCATCATATATGGGATCTGACATATCCACGCGTTGTAGCAATCGGGAAGTGGAGTACGCTTTCATCTGTCAGCTCTAATAACAAAGTACTGACTATATACAGGCTATATTGAAACCATCTTGTGGGGTGTTGAAATGCTCCTTATAAAGTACAGCATCCTCTGTCTATATATCCGCATCTTTCCGAACCTCTGGTTGAAGCGGGTCATCTTCGCCTTCATGGCTTTCACGGCTCTGTTCACCCTGCCCCTACTTTTCCTGGCTGCTTTCCAATGCATTCCAGTCTACGCTATCTGGGATCTCCAAGAGCAGGGAACTGCGAAATGCATTGACTACATCGCCGTCTTAAGACTGACGGTTGTATACGAAATCATCGCTGAGACTATGCTCTTCAGTATTCCTATCCCGACCGTATGGAAGCTGCAGATGAAGACTTCAAAGAAGATCCAGCTACTCGTCTTCTTTAGCCTTGGTATCTGGTAAGTCTTATGTGTACCGCGTTTGCTTTGTGCAATCTAATTCTTCCAAAGTGTTATTATCGCGTCCATTGTACGCCTGCCGTTTTTATCAGGAGTTGTCGACACTATCGACCCAACCTACACAGTGACAGGCACAGGGATTACAGGATACACGTCCAGTGCAGTTGCACATGTATGCGCTGCCGTACCCACCATTAGGAACTTGATACGATACTGCCAGAACGGGTTCAAGATGCCTATAAATGATCCTTCCAGCTATGCCTCGGGCCCCAGCACTTACAACTCTACGAGCAAACAAAGCTACAAGTCATTTCAGGACAAGAAGAATAGCTTTGTTACAGCACAACAGCGGCGTAAATCTTCGGTCCGCGATGCAAAGGATCCGTATCGCCTGTCTGCAATCATAGATGCCGAAGATGATGGCCCAGTCGTGGAGCTACGTACGATGGACTCCCCAGCTCACGCGCATGCATTGAATGATGAGGAACGGGTTGGGCAAGAAGGGAAGATTAGATGGACGCAGGGCGTGGAAGAAAAGCTTTCTACTATTAGTAGCGAATCTTCATCGCCGGGGTTGGAGGACTCGGCGTCTCAAAAGTCTATACTTCACCAACACTCCTAATAGCGATCGCAGGCTCTGTGATCTTGCGTGTGCTACCACGTTCAGCTCTTTCCGTCTCTTTTGCTTCCGCAAATCAATCTCAGACGGTACATGGCATTGTCGCCCTGGCCACGCGAAGGCTCTACTTTGGAGACACTACTACGAGGTCGACAGCGTCGTCTCGTACGGCTCGAACAGAATTCCGAGGCACTAACACCTCAAAGACATGTCCAGCAGCAGGACAGGAACCTACAACCGTTGTGCATGGTTTTTAACATGCAGCAAATCGAGGCTCTAGAATGTGTGGGATGCGCAATGTAGAACTGTAAGGGGCCGGACCCTGAGGGCAATAGCTAGTGTAGAACCAGATGAATTTGATAGAGGCTCTAGGAATCAGAGCCTCTGGTTACTTATACTGTTCCGGCTGTACTCAACCGGAGAGCTGATGGCTCCAAGTTGGCCAAGCTGGGTCCTCAACCACTGGCCGGATTAGGTCCGATATATGTTAGGGCCTCATGCTGCTCCTGTCCCTGGGGAGGGAGAGCTTCCGGCTGCTCCTTGTGCTCCGGCCACTCTTAGCCGGAGAACTGGTGGCCCTGAGGCTGCACAGCCGAGTTTACACCGCTAACCGGGCTAAGCCCGTTACAAGAACCAGCGGTAGTTGCAAAACAATCGGTAGCCAACAGCATCCTACATAACAACGATCGGAAGAAGTACTGCAATAGTGAACGGAAGTGATATATGAGCAAACCACGGTACCACGGTAATGTAATTGGGTATCAATCTGCGTCTGCATCTCATATCTCATATACGTATCTATAGGTAAAGAAAGGGCTAATCTTACTTCATGGCATGGCATCGCTTCATCAAACGTGAGAGAAACCGAACAAGCCTAAAACGCCAGTGATGCAGTCTATTCCAGTGCCAAAACCAAGGAATCCAAAGGAGATAGATGGTAGGAAATGATTCATATGCAGCGACTCTTCCTATACTCACGAACCGTCGTGTGCGGCCGCCAAGCCACGTCTATGCAGCCTCAGCCAACGCCTCCCCAAGCGCCTCCCTATCATAATCCTGCACGACAACCTTGGCCGGCGCATCGGGGAACTCATCGAAGAAGCCCCAAATGGGACCATTCTGATTCACGCCACTAGGTCTCAGCTTGGGCTTGTCCTTCGTCTTTGACGAACTGCCACCAGCATCATCCCGGGTAGCTGTAGTACCCTCGTTCGACTGTGTGTCTTGCGTGGATTTCGTTTCCTGACTAAGGATCGACGGCGCGCGCGTTGCAGTCGCAGTTGGTGAGGTAGGAGCAGGCGCAGGCGCAGGCGAAGCACCCCACTTGCTAAACACCCATCCTCCGACCCTCTTGGTAATATCCGGTCCGCTGGAAGGCTGCGGTCCATCACTCTTCCGTGGTCCGCGTTTCTGGTTCGCAATACTGGAGTACAGGAGATCGCGGTTGAGCATACTACTCCGAGACGTCTTATTCGAAAGTGTGCCGTGTGCGGTAGCAGTCCAAGGCGTGAGTTCAGGGCCAACAGAGCCAGAACTGCCAGGCGTTGCGAAGCGTGCGGCGTTGGAGTAGAGGAGTTGCGAGGGACGTGACTGGAGGGTGTGGATGTCCATTCCAGAGACTGAGATGAGGGACTCGTGGGAGGTGTGGCGGCGGAGGCCAGGGCGCATGGCTATCATGGCCAGACTTGCTATCAATCAGGCCAGTCCGATCTCAATCAGGCCGGGGCCTATATTTGGCAGGCCGGAACTCTCAGCCTGGCCTGATTTGACTGCCAAGGCTTCTCAGAGCTCTGATTTGAGGCCTGATTTGACTGCTAAGAATAGGGGTTTGGTGTTGGACTGATTGACATATGATATTGTCAAGAGGTATACTTGGGATGAATCATGTTCATTTGTAGTCTATCGCAGTAGAGAGCCTATATGAGGCTGCTCTTATCAAACAACAAACAGATAGAAAACAGTGTGAACAACAATAAAATAGAAACATGGGGCAATCAGCAACCAGCTGTACAGACCAGAGGCAAGCCTCACCCAAGGCAAGGCCACACCTGCTGACAGATATCATAAAAAGCTCTCGTGACTGCTTAGATAAGCCTGGATAGCAATTATTTCGTCCGTTGTATGGCCTCCTTTTGGTGTTTTGAGTCCAATCCGACGCCAGCTTTTCAAGCACTGCAACGCTGTGATCAACTCCACCTTCATCCTGAGTCGCCGCGTTCCCAGCATGTCTCCAAGCTTGCTAAAAGTACGCTCACAATCAGCTGCTGATGCTGGTATTGTGAGCACGTTAATTGCAAACTTAGAGAGCATTGGGTACTGGTAGGACTGCAACTGCCAGTACAACAGCGGGTTGTACAATCTGGGATTGTCCTCTGCAATAGCCGGAGCGCGTTTCCACTGCTCGTATTCATTGCCAAGATTGTCCTCCACCTGCTTGACTGCAGCGTCAAGTTGTGACTTCAAGTATGCCGATTGCAACTCAGTTGGCCCAGCCATGCGCAGTTTTTTTGATGGCCGTTGCTTGTCGTTGCTTGACGCACTGCCTGCTGGTGTTGACTTTGAGTCCTTGTACGTCTTCCACAATGCTAAGAAAGCACGGTGGTTGTTTGTGAGCCAACCTTTGCAATAGTGAGGACCGTCGCAGGCAGAGTTGTGATTGTCGGGGACGGCCCAGAGCGCGTCAAGGTGATGTTTATAGTGAGGATGGAGGATAGTAGCAGCGTAATAGACTGGCGCATCATCAAACTTTGCGTAGTATTGAGACAGTTTCTGGTGAGCAAGGTTAACATTGAGCACAAGGTGGTCTTCTGGCGCTGCTGGATTGTTATAATCAACCTCCTTGAGACAATCTTTGAGCGCTTCAAGCTCGTCAAGGAGCCACTCAAAGGTGACAAGTACCTCCCAGATTGCGCTGTGGCGACCATGTTTGCTGCGTCCCTCTAGCAACTTTGTTGCCTTGGCAAAAGGCGCCAGAAGCTTCATATACTCGTTGATTGTTGCCCAGTTGCCAGCATCAAGGCCTCCCTTGCGTAGGAACAGTCTAGGGGGCTGCAGTAGTTCTTAGCAATTAGTACTGCAGATAGGTGAGATACTGACTGCTAGATCACGGGCGCCAGGACGCCGCGCACGTTGTGCAACTGCCTCTGTGTGGCAATTCTTGCCAATCTTGTGCTCAACGTAGTTATCAAGAGGACCTTGAAGCTCAACGGCTCAAGCAAAGGCGGTGTAGTAGGAATTCCAGCAAGTCTTGACTGGCTTAACAAGCTCCTTGAGCTGGACAGGTTTGTGCAGCGCATCCGCCTCTACTTGCTGTAGAGTCTGCAAAAGTTGTTGCGTTTGGGGTGTACAGATAGACGCAATGATATCAAACAACACCCCAATAGGCCCGTACTGGCGCCAATCCTTCATGAATTGCTCCTCATCCTGTCGCAAGTCAGCCCAGCTGCAGGACATTTCCTGCTTGTGGAAGGGATCTGCTAGACTTACCTCAAGGTTTCGACCGTCATTCTCGTACGCCTCACGGTCCTTGCCCCATATGATCACTTGAGCGCCAAGGTTGAGGATGTGACAACAGCAGCGCAGACGGCGCTCTGGTGTCTCAAAGCCGTACAGATCAGCAAGGCTGGCAACAGCAGTGTTGTTGTTATACGCGTTATCCAGTACAAAGTAGCCTACTGAGTCCTTGTCAGCCCCAAAGTTTGTCAGTGTTGTTGCCACAATGCCAGCAATATTAACGCCACTGTGCTGCCCGTGGAGCTCTGGCAGACCAAGAACAAAGTCCTGTACAATGCCGTGAGCGTCCATCATATGTACGCAGATACCAGTAAGGCCAAGCTTGCCGCCTGTTGATGTCCAGTTGTCAAATGAGACGTGGATAAGGGACTGCGCGTTGCGCAGATAGGCGGTTACGACAGGTATAAAGGCGTGGTATTCAGCAACAATTGCATTGCGCAAGGACTAGGGGGTTAGGGTTAGGGTTAGTATTGGTGGTTGGGGGTTAGGGTTAGGTCGCGACGCAGGCGCAGCGCAGCCATAAGCGAGGAACACCAAAACCGCTGCGGAAAACCAAAACCCCCAAGCCCCCACACCAGTACTTGCAACAACACAATGCACAACGCACAAGACGCATGCTGCATTGCATACCTACTGTATGCTAACATTTCCTGTATGCAGCAGGTTCTGCCTTGCTAGAATAAGCCTTCCGCAGATGGTATTGTCCAATGCATGATAAGTCATCACAGTACGTGCGCTACACCCAATTGGGGTTTTTGTCAGGCCGGTATGCGGCGGCTTCTGCATCGCATTGAGATGAGCGTTCAGCGGATGCTATCCTGCAAAGCATGATGCGTCAGCACAGCAACTACA
>ML976302.1:1756-20325 GCA_010015635.1 Clathrospora elynae | reverse complement strand
ACGAGTTTTCAGTGTGCTTCGCTTATTTACAAGCTAAACAAGAAAGGAATAGATGGATCCCATCCATGTCTAGGCCTAGCCGAGATCTCCAGGGCCTGGCCCATTACAACTCCTGGTTGCTACCAGATCCCTTCTGACCTGAGCACTTATCAGAGAACTTGAGCATGCGGCTGTAACAATGGAGGACGTCGGTGCAATTCTACGTTGCTTTGCAGGCGCTATCCCTTCAAAAGCATAGCGCCTTGTAAGCAAGCACACTTTATAGTTAGGCAGGCTGGCATAACCAACCTGCAGAATTCAGTCTTGACCCCAATCTGCGTGCTGCTCGCTGCTACCATCAATCTCCCTTACACTGATGCTTAAGCCTCCTGCAGGCACTGCCATTGTGATGGTCTAGCTTGTTCTTAGTTTATTGAAAATGATGGTATGCTTGCTCATTTGGTGCCTATAACAACTGCTGCATCCAGTTGCACCTCTATCAGTGCTCCTTCTGTAAGTTATCCAATGACTTGTTGAGGATCATAGCTGACTTTTATTCTCTGCAGATCTGGCTTGTCACAATGAGGTCAACCGCCTTGTTTGTGAGTCAAGTGAGGGCCCCATTGCTGCACCTAGCGCATTTCACAGTTTGCTCAACTATTGTCCTCCAACTGGTTCTTGGGCTTGTGGTACTTGCATTTTGCGCTTTGACAAGGGCCGTAGTGAGTTCATTGACGCTCTTAATACTACGCCTGGCAAGTGGGTTGCTCCTCTTCTTCCTATGAGCAGCCCAACGCTCCAAGGTCCTTTGGGATCTTGCACAAACCCCAACGTCCTGACTCCTTGACGTCCTACTTGCCTCCAGCTTCAAGGTGGCGCTGCCAAGCTCTCTCCTCCTGCCGCTGCTTCCTCTGGCCGAAGCCCTCCCAAGGGGCCTTTGAACAACAAGATGGACCATGTTTATCAGACTTTTGAGAGTGGCCTGTTCTATGACCCTGAGGACATTGGTGAGATTTTCATAGCTAGTGGTGCTGGTGGGCTTCCTCCTCAGACTGGTTGCACTGATTATCACGGCACCGTGTCTCCACGCTCCTCTGGTAGCACTCTTGGTGGTCAGGCCAACCCCCTTGCTCAGACTGTTGGGAGTCCTAGCAACCATGATGCCAATGCCAGCTCGTTTGACCTAATGAGCATTCAGGCTAGTGCTACGCCTGTCAATGCGTCCGCTGTTTGTTACCATTTTGCTGTCCCTCATGGAGGTGCCCGTTCTCCTACACCTAGCCATGATAATTCACGCAAGTTGTTGTACATGAGCATCAACAGCCCTTTGGCTGGCAAGGGCAAAGGCAAGGGGAAGGGTAGGGGTAGGAAGTAGGTGGGAGGCTGATGATTGTAGCTTGTTTGTGTTACGGCCCAGAAACTTACATGCAACAGGGTGGGGTTTATGGAATCACAGGCATCAACCCACTCCGCAGATATGGCAGCAAGGGGCGGGCCAAGCGTGACACGTGACTACCATACTGTTGGTATGCAGCTGTCAACCTGCAAACGGATGACAGCTGTGCTGCTCCCGCTTTTAGCTGCCCCAATTGTCTTGGCGCATCTATCTAGCAGTCTTGGTGCAGCAGTCTAGGTGCAGCAGCCCCAGTGCAGCAGTCTAGATTGACCCATTAACACCAAGACGTCATGACACCACATAACAAGATTACAAGATAACAAGACAACAAGACGTACTAGCCACAGGATACAGTATATAGACAGCATGGAGAGCCCTTATGGCTTGACGTGTTCAACTCATCAAGTGAAAGCAATACTACTGTTCTATCTTCAATACGCTTTGCAGAGAGCCACTTCTACTGCATTTGCATTGTCTCTCCTCTTTGATACGCTTGACAGAGAGCCCCCTCAACTGTCTGTGTATCATCCCTCCGATCCTCATCCCGTTCATTCCAGAGAACCAACCTTGCATCCCCCGACTACGTACCATACATCTAGCCTTCCAGCTTCGGTCATACCCTCCAGTCGGACGGACCCTCACACTCCACTGCCCATATGTCCACCCAACGTGAGCCACAGCCAAATGTAAGCAAGTAGTCTTATTAGCGTCTGAGAGAGGAGGTTTAGCCAAGTCTATATGCTGTGTAAAGCCTCTGCTTTAGAGAGTATATCGGATTGTGTATTCACTTACTTCTCAGTATTAGAAAGGACCAGAAGCAAGAGCTAGATAGCTCATCTGACAAGTAGCTTTACTCTGCTGAATATACAAGACAAGCTCATCATCTTGATCAGAGCTAAGGACAGGTGTTTGGCCTGATCGATGCTTGGGTGTGACTTGATAGCCTGCAATTGCATAGCCAACTTGTCAACGCAATATACGGAGGTAGTCTGCAATCCAGACCTGCGTGTGACCAGCTTGTGACAAAGTCTGGACCTGGAGTCTCTCATCAGGAGTGAGATAACGGTGTTGGGGAGTAGAAGGCGGCTCTTGAGCAGATGCTATAGCGGGTTTGTAGGATCAAGGTAGGCTGGCTATAGCGGGTGCACAGGATCAAAGTAGGCTGGCTATAGCGGGTGCACAGGATTGAGGTGGATGCGCAGGATCAAGGTAGGCTAGCTATGGCGGGTTCGTAGGATTGAGGTGGATGCGCAGGATCAAGGTAGGCTGGCTATGGCGGGTGCGTAGGATTAAGGCGGGTGCGTAGGATTAAGGCGGGTGCGTAGGATTAAGGCGGGTGCGCAGGATCAAGGTAGGCTGGCTATGGTGGGTGCGTAAGATTGAGGCGGGTGCGCAGGATCAAGGTAGGCTGGCCATGACGTGTCAGACACAAACATGAAATATGATACAAATTACCGAAGATTAGGATGTAATTTTGAGAATAGAGCTATTTTGGATCACCGGTGCTTTACCTGATTCATACCCCGGCTGCGCGTTGACCATGTACACTACTTTTGCCTGATACCACAGTAGTTTGGTAACATCCAACGAGCACGCATCAGCGCAGTCCAGCAACGAGTCTCTCGACCTCACTGTGGTGCAGAATTTCTTAAAAGCCCAGCCAAATAGCTCTGTCCTGTATGCGATGAGTGGCGGCCTGTGGATGACTTTACGCTTTTGCCCGGCTGTTCACACACTGCGAATGTGTGACGCGAGTGCTGTGGACACTGGCCGGAACACGAGGTCGGAAACACGGCGGATGACCGCATCGGCTGTCCATCATCAAAGTGCGATACTCTGTTCACTTACGACAAGGCTCAGCAGTAAACACCTGCTGAGACCTTTGAGCGCTATATACAATTCACTCCGCAGGAGTTTCTATGCAACGACCCCGGTTTCTGGTACTGCATGCATCCAGGATGTCCGTTTGGACAATTCCGCAACGCAGAGCATGGCATCATTTTCATCTGTCAAATGTGTGAGTTCCACGGATGCGTGAATCGCAACGGCCCGTTTCACTCTGGGGAGTCCTGCGAGGAGTACGATTGACGGAGGCGCCGGGAGGAGCTACCGAATTCCGAGCAAGAGAATGCCGAGAAAGAGAATCTTATCGGTCTCTGCGTGAGTGAGCTTCGACAGCCACCAGCTACACATTTTCTCATCCAACACTCTCCACTACATTCTGCACCACGACAGCTTCTGCGGAGACTCAGCAGGCCGACTTTACTCAAAGGGAAAAGCGGAGGTTGTCAGCTAGGGCGTAAGGAATTCCCGTCCTGCACTGATATGCATTTGATCTATGAGCTTTCTAGCCTTGAGGGCTGCAACCATACACCCGACATCTGCCAGTACTGTATTGCGGAATGGATCAAGCACCAAGTCGAGACTACAACATGGAACCACATCGAGTGTCCTTCATCCAGATAAACTACTATGATCTCTCACAACTCCATGCATGAGTTTGCCAGTGCAGAGGTTTTCGCCCGGTATGTTTCCCCAGATTCTTGGATAGCAGCAGCTAATCACATCCAGGTACGATCATCTTGCCCTTATTGCCACACTCGCGAACCTCCCCAAATTCCGCTACTGCTTCGCTCAAGGTTGCCGCTCCGGTCAGATCCACGATGAGAAAAGTGATAAGAACAAAGTCTTCCGCTGCAACGAGTGTGTATATCAGTACTGTATCCTCCACAACGTAGGCTTTCATACGGGCGAAACTTGTACTGCATACGATGAGCGGAAGCGCGATAAATCACGTGCGGTTCAAGAGCAGGAAGAAACGAGTGCTGCATTGGTGGAACTGATATCCAAACCTTGCCGTGGTCCTGATTGCGGGTTTCAGCTCGAGAGACAGGGCGGTCGTGATCATATAACCTGTAAGTTGGCGTTGATCTAGAGACACAGGGGTTTGTTTACTGACTATCTACGTAGGCATAAGTTGTGAGTTTCAGTTCTGCTGGCTCTGCTCTGCTCCGTGCGAGCCTCCCAGTGTGTCGGGTGCTATTTGAGAATATGAGTGGGATTATTCGGCATCCTAGTACTTTCAAAACAATCTCATGGTTTCTCAGTTTTGCAGAGATACCTATCGATGGTTTTCTATGGCACCGAGCAGGCTGGGTTCGCCTAACATACGTGTTCATTCTACAACAGTGGCCACACAGCCTCATTCAAGCCCCCTTCAAGTGTCCGCCCAGCATCATATCTAAACTCTACTCATTCCAGCCACCAATAGCTAGCGCACTCCACACACAACGGGTGCCAGGGATTACACAGATTACCCTAGATTTGGGCCTGTCTGTACTATGCTATCTGCACTCGGAAAGCCGATAATCTACTTCTTGTAAAACGTACTCATGCGATACTTCGTCTCACCCTCATACGGCCGAAGATCCACCAACGCTTGCTCGCCTTCCCTCACAATCGCCTGTCGTATCTCCTCGCTCCTTGGCTTGAGACTCACTTTGAAGACCTGCGGACGCATGTTCAGTCCATTTCTACACGTACATTAGCCATATTTCCTTGCCCCTCCACATAGCGAACAAACCACTTACGTGTAATTGAATATATCAACAGGGACTTCCCTTCCCCCCTCATCAAGCGCTGCCTCAACCCTAAACCCCCAAACAAGTCGCGCAACAGTTACCCACGTCCCCTGCTCTGCCAGCGCCTGCCCTGAGCACACCCTTCTTCCCCATCCAAACGTCATGTACCCGCGCTCCCCAGGAAACGGTCGTGAATCAGCATGATTTTGTAAAAATCGATTCGGGTTAAAGCGGTCTGGGTCCGGGAACTCGCGCTCGTTGTGGTGTATCGCCCAGACATTCCCTTGTACCCATGTTTGCTTCGGGATTAGGTAGCCATTATAGTAGTCATCCTGGACTGGTGCATGCGGTTGTCCGCCAATGATGGCTACAGAGCGCCAGCGGAAGACTTCTTTAACAAAGGCGCGCATGTAGGGTAGATTTGCGTCGTCGTCGAATGTTGGGCTGCGGTTGGGACCGACGACGCGGTCGAGCTCTTTCCATGCTGCTTTCAAGGTTTCTGGAAACGCGCGCATGGCGAGGATGGCGGTGATGAGTGTGCTGCTCGACGTGTCTGATCCAGCGCCGAATAAGTTTCCAGCCAAAGCGGATATTTCTCGGGGTTTGAGCGAGTACTTAGCTTGCTCGCGGAAAAGCATCTTGGCGTAGCAGTCTTCGTGGCCTGGCTTCTCATTCGCTTCACTCGCCAGAGCATAGAAGAAATCGTGGCCGCGGTACGAGATCATTTTGGAACCTAGACCGTGCTTCCAGGGTGCGTACGCGGTTGGTACGAGGGCGAGTGCTGGGAAGGTTTCCATTACCATTGGGAACTTTTTTCCGGGGACGTTAAGAGAGGCTGCCCGGTGCATCAATGCGATGACATCTGTGATGATGGGGTCTTCAGGACTCGAGACGCGCCGACCGAATCCGATGATCGATACTACGCTCGTCGCATATCGTTCGAAGTGCGCTACATAGTTTTCTGGTGTGCTCAGCAAGTCGAGTGCGACGATCTTGCTCTCATCGTTCTGGAAGTCGCGGAATCGCTTTACTTGCTGGATTCCGACGCCTTGATGCGTCAACTTCCTCAGCGCTCGGAAGCGCTCTCTTTGAGCGGGCGTCGTGGTAATCAAATTGACGAGGTTGTTTTGGCCTGCTCCGAGTTCCGCGAAGACTAGCATGCGCGGTCGCGAACAGTATATGCCTGCTCTTTTGTCGAGGAGCTCGTTCGCTGTCCAGGCATCGTTGATCCATACAGTGGGGTTGCGACCGATCCAATACGTGATTAGTGGTGTGTTATACTTCTTCGATAGCCCTTCGAAATATATCCATGGCTTGTTGTCGGGGAGTTGGAAGGTGTTGCCGATGATGGGGTATGGGAAGGGACCAGGAGGCTGCTCTACTTAGCCCGTGACATTGAAGGCTTTGAGATGTTGAGTCTTACCATCTTTGACCTCATGTACAGCATCCACGCATAGTCTGCAAGCACCCCGAGCGCTGCCGTTACCAAGACTGCCAGGGCAATGTTGGCAGCGCCGAACTTTGAGAATCCATGCTGCAGATAGTTCAACGGTAGATCCTTGAAGACCTGCTCGATCGCCATGATCGCTTCTAACCGTTTATTTCTGAATGCGACGTTTGGATCAAGGTGTTTCAACCGAGTGAGCAGTTGTTTAACGAACAAGCACAGCCGACACAATACTCTCGCGATCAAACAGGGCAGCCAATGAACAAAGTCGTGGACTAAGCTTATCAATCTGCTAACATTGGAAAATATGTGCCCTGCTAATGTTCGATTTCTGCTGGGGCACAAGCTTGACCCCACACATCCCGAGGTCGCGGGAGTGGGGCATGGATGCCGGGTAATGTTTGCAGTTGCTGCACATGTCGCCTCTCTCACACCGAAGGGATGCAGCCACTGTAAAACCCAAAAGGTGCGGATCGATGTTCCGAACCTGGCTCTGGGCGGTAGGTGTCGTGCCGAACTGTGACGCGAGGTGAAGAGAAAGCGCGTCTTACGTCATCAGCCGCTAGCGATCAACTTTGCCCACGACATGCTCTTCTCAGCGACTCAACACTCATCCAATTTGTTGTTGTCGCTGACTTGGCCTCTTGGCGATTATGACGCTATTGCAGGCAGCAAGGCCGTAGGCAAGGGCTTCCTCACAACGCGCCTCGATGGCTTCGCGACGTCGCCGCTCTCAAAGTACTCCAGATGAAGCGATAGCAACCCAAGATGGGCGTTGAAGTTCGAAAAACGTCCTAAAATTTTCCATTTCTCCCTTTCCAGTCGCAAAAGTGACCAAGAGATGATTGCCAGCCGCGTAAGCAGACCTGAGGCTTTTCGCGGCCATCAACGCGAAGACGTCGGATTTACCCACGCACACATCATGTCTAAACAACAAAGGCTGTTCATTTCAAAGCAGTGGAAGCATGGGAACGTGCGTCTCAAATTTCTTATCTGGTTTTCAGGTGGACGAGTTCCCACCCCCTCGGCCAGTCGTAGTCGTCTGATCGTAATCAGCGAGAACCATGGTTGAGGAGAACCCAACGAAAAATTGCAAACCTTCATCGTCAGCATGGGAAATCTGCAACTTCCTCTTTTCTACACCTGTAAATCTTAGCCGCACCTCGATCAGTACCCTACGAATATGGAAACGGACATGGACATGGACATTTTCATGGACATAGCCATGAACATGAACAAAAGCATGGGTATCGATATGGCAGCCTTCGAAACCTTGATGTGCCCCAGCCTCGGCGGCCGCAGCCTGAGTGATCTTCCCAACGAGCTAATCAGCATGATCGCCGAGCTGCTCGAAAAAGCGGACCTTCTGAAACTCCAGGAACTGAAGAATCAGGCTATTTCAAAAGCCATTGACCACGTATACGTAAGTACGTGACGCCTTTGACAGGATATAAAAACGCTGACCGTTTTTTGCAGGCCAGGACTGTCTTCTCCCACCAAAGGTGCAAAACGACCGATGCCAGTATCGCGCGCCTCAATACCGTAACCCGCTCCCGCTTTGCTAAACATGTCCGCACCATCGAATTCGACATTCAGTTCCATTGTCCGCGACCAGAGAGGCAAGAAGAAAAAGAGCCAGAGGAAGAAGGACAAAGAGAAGATGAAGACGAAGGCTCGCCGTGCATAGATGTGAGGCTTAGAATGGGAGGCCTGCAGGACCAGCTCGTGGGTATCTTCGAACGAACGGTCAATCTGAAGAAACTCGTAGTCCTTGCTCCAACCGCACTTACAGGAACAAGGGCTGGGCACGGCTCGTTCCATCAAGTGGGGGGATATGTCGTCTTCGCGAGGGCTTCTGCGCACCCGGACCACCCCCACGTCGTGGACATTCAATCTTTTAGACTTCTCTACTATACGTTGACGAGAAGTATGCGAGGGGTCATTCCGCAACTTGACGAGTTGGTGATCGCCAACTTTGCACAGTCCCAATGGCAGTCCTCCCTAACCCCGCAAAATCCCGTCGTCGGCACTCTGAACGAATGGCCTGCCATGCACAACCTAAAAGTGTTAGACCTACAGCTCGAGCTGTACACTCACCGTTCAGACATTGCGGTTCGCAGAATCGTCGCGTCGATCGGAGACAACGCAAGACTGCAGGTCCTCAAACTGCGTGCAGGTCCATGGGGTGCCAGTAAGTTCCAAACCCGCAGCGAGGGCTGGGCGCCGCTCCTCCAGCTGCTTGGCACCAACCCCCCGTTCCGTCTACGCACCCTCGAAATCGACAGCCTGGTTACGAGCGCCACCGCTCCGACGCTCGACCGCATCATCAACGTCCATGCTGCCTCCATTCGCAGGCTCGTGCTCACACGCTTCCACCTTTACCGCCCCAACTCCTTCCGCGCCTTCTTTGCCGCCCTGGCCGAGACCAACATCGAACATTTCGAGCTATGGAAGTTTTGGCTGCATGGCCGCAGCTGGGTTGTCAACAGCACGCTGACTCACTCTATTCTATCAGACGAGGACTTCTTTGACGCAAACGACGAGGAGTCTAGCGACTGGGTCAATATTAGCTGGGTGCGACATGGGTCCGAAGGGGGGATAACCTACGACAATGCGGGTGACTTAAGAGGGGAGGGGTGGATGAAGGATCGCCTTATGGAAGCGGTGACGATGGTTGATAGCGGTGCTCTTCCGGATTTTTGAAGGTTTTATACCCCTTTCTTTGTGCTTTAAATGTCGAGCATTCGCCTGTTAGTTGTTTATATGGTGACTGAGCACTGCCCTATCAGGAATTATGCATCACGTTGACAGTACCATTTCAGACATAACCTACTATTATCATTCAGAATACTCGGATTCGCGCTGATAGGAAGGTCTTTCCGACTCAGGCGTAGCGTGGTTTGTCTCAAAGCGCGTTAGCGCGCCCCACATGCACATCCGGGTGTTGAAACCACCTTCGTCCCTTCTTCACCTTTCCCATTTCCGCCCGCATCAGCTGCCAGAGTCCGCCCTCTTCACACCATTTAAACCGTCAAATATACATACTTCTGCAGATTGCGACACTCCTCGCTGAGCTTGATGCGGCTACTGCCCCATGCACGTCCCCACCTCCCGTCCTCCGCTGTCGATGTTACATGGCATTATCTTTCCGGTAGCGTGGTATTGACGGCAACACTGTCCTATCATATCCGGTGTTGATTACCTGGCGAATCAAACCCTCATTATCCAAAAACTAGAGGAGCTACTGCTCTTCTCGTTCATAGTCTCAGACTCACATAGAACGTTAAATCAATCAATCAATCAATCAATCAATCAATCTGCTTTCCCTTGCATGTGTCTTGTTGCGCAAGCTACAGCTAGCAAAATGTCGATAGCACTACTCTAATACATGAACAACTGGCACTAAACCATACATGGAAACTTAACGTGTCAATGGGACTAGGTGTCGAACATGGGGAAATGTGTGATCGTATTGACTATGGGAACGAGAGCTCTATATATGCTAGGAACTCGGGCACCACACCCGAGGCAGCGAACATGTCGCATGTAGCAAGCGTCTAGAAGGCCATAGAGTATTGTGGCTGACATAACGAGCAAAGCCACTGACTGCCTATATGGTGCGCCCTGTCCACGACATCACGTAGAAACGAGATCATCAGCGACATTCACTAACTACGCGGGGCCGTCGCTAGCGAAGATGAAGACGCCTCCCCCGCACCCCACACTTTAGATTGGGTGAAGTCCGGGGTAAAGTAGCCTAAGTTTTCGAGGCACTATCGGAAGATATTGATAGCAGGGGTTACCGCATAGACGACGACCTGGACATGAATCTGGAAGAACGGATGCCACGTTCGTGCAGCTACTCTGGTTGTGAAGGAATGAAGGAGTCGTTAGCTGATAACAATCAAAGCGCCTTCGTCTTTTTTCTTTCTTCCCAGACGCGTCGAGCAAAACATTGTCGGCCTGGTCGGACACCGTCTTGCGGTTCAACCCCCGCTGTCAAGCCTGAAAGAATTATCGTACCGCCACCATGCCCGAACAAACGAGTACCCTCCTCTCCAACTGGAAATGCCTCTTAGCATGCACCCTCGTCTCCATGTCGCCTTTCCAATACGGTATCGACTTCGGTGCAATCGGCGGCCTGCAAGCCATGCGCGGCTTTCTCCAGATCTTTGGGCACGCCGACCCCAATGTACCTTCAGGCCACAATATCTCGCCCACCCGGCAGCAGCTCATTTCCTCTTTGATGACCTTGGGCGCATTTCTCAGTAGCTCGAGTGCGGGCTTGTTTGCGATAAAATTGGGTCGGAGGCAGTGTTTATGGATGGCATGCATACTGTGCTGTATAAGTAATGTGGTTATGATGGGTACGACGAGTATAGGTGGTTTGTATGCGGGGAGGTTTTTGATAGGAATTGCGAATGGGTGGTTTATGACATTTAGTCAGTTGTATATCCAGGTAAACCTGCCATTCTCCCATCACCCCCTTTCCACCATGTTCAACAGTGCTGATTGGACAATAGGAATCAGCACCAGCTCGCTACCGTGGCCTAATGATATCCGTCTTCCAAATCTGGACCTCCATCGGCTCCCTCATCGGCACCATAATCGACAACTCTACGCACAACCTCCTCAATCGAAATTCATACCTCATCCCCTTGGGAACAATCTTCATCGTCCCTGTCTTCCTGTCCGTTGGCCTTTTCTTCATCCCCGAGTCACCCCGCTGGCTCATGCTCGTTGATAAGAAGGAAGAAGCGCACAAGGCGATGTTGTGGATGCGACCGCACTCGGAGAGTGTGGAGGAAGAGCTAAGTGAGATACAGGCGGCGATTGAGGCGGAGACGGCGAATAAAGCTACAGCGGGTTTCATGGATTGCTGGAGGAATCCTGTGGATCGGCGCCGTACGCTTTTGGCGATTGCGGCGGTGAGCACACAGGCGGCTAGCGGAGCCATGTTTATCATTGCGTATGGGACGTACTTTTTTCAGGCCAGTTTTTCCCTTTCCCCCTACAATTGCCACAAAATTTTCGCGCCCATATTCGAGGCTCGTTCGCGTTTTGTTCTGGGGGTGTATAACACGATACTAATATGAGAACAGATGGCGAACGTCGGTTCTCCCTTTATGAACTCTTGCATCCTAACCTCCGTCGGCGTGCTCGCCGTCATGATCAACAGCGCGGTAATCTCCAAGATCGGGCGCCGCCGTGTCTTCCTCATGGCTGGGCTGTCTGTGTGCGGTATTACGCAGCTTATCGTCGCGGCGGTGTATCATGTGCGTCCTGGGACTGTGGGAACTGGGAAGGTATGTTTGCTCTCCTTCGCCACTTCATCGAGCTTATCGTTGGTCCGCGTATTGATACAAAATGTGCTAGACAATCGTCGCTCTCTCCATAATCTACATAACAGGCTACAATGGCATGATCGCCGCCTACGCCTGGCTCTCCGGCGGAGAAATCCCTAGCCAGCGTCTGCGATCGTACACGTTTGGCATTGCGGCGGCTGTGGGATTCGCGGGGGCGTGGCTTGCTACGTTCACAGCGCCATATTTCATTAATCCTGACGCGCTTGGTTGGGGACCTGAGTATGGTATGTTGCATTCCCTTCTTTATTCACTGAGGAAATAACGTGGACTTTGCTAACGGTGTTGAATATGAAGGCTGGATATGGGGCCCCTCCTGCTTTATCGCTATCGTGTGGGTGTACTTCTACCTCCCGGAAATCAAGAACCGCACGCTCGAGGAGATTGACGAGATGTTCGAGGCTAAGCTCCCGGCGCGCAAGTTTAGGAACTATGTCTGCACAGGACGGTTTGTGGTGGATGCGGAAGAGAAGAATGTTGTGGTGGAGAGGAGGAGTAATAAGAAGGATGTGGATATAAGGCAGGAGGTTGCTAGTGTTGAGAAGAGTGGGTAAGGTGGGCCAAAAGAGAGAAGAGTCGAATTTTGGATGGAGTAGGTACTCTAGACTCCGATTTATGTATCGGCGATTGCTATGTAGGGTAGAGAAGGTTCATGTTGAAAAGCTCGTTTGTGAATCTGCCATTGTGATGTTGTGCTGCGTATGTTATCAATTAGTGGCCATCATGGTTGTTCTCGCCTTCTTGCTCTAGCTGTTGCGAGTTTACTCTACGCACCAACAACCCCAACCTTCCTAATCGCCTCATCACCCACGTCCTCCACATGCTTCTCTGCATCATGCGCAAACACCCAGTCCTCCCTCGGAAACTGAATCAACGTGGGATCCGCCTTCACCTTCTCCCAATCCGTATTATGCCACATATCCCGCGTCGTCTCGCCCGTCTTCTGCACCGCCTTCACCCTCTCATACCGCACATCCTGATACGCCCTCAGCGCACCCCTCACATTCCCCTTCCCTGCTTTCCTCAGAAGCACCGCAAGCGTCACGCCATCCTCTAGCGCCTGCGTCGCGCCCTGGGCGCTCGTGGGCAGGAAAGGGTGCGCGGCGTCGCCTAGGAGGCAGATGCGGCCATGGCCTGGAGCGCTGCCGTAGCCGGACACCCAGTTTGGAAGCGGGTCCCGGTACACGAGTTTCCAGTCCACAAGCTTGGCTTCGGGGGTCTTCGACACGATTTTCCAGCACAGGGGGTCCCAGCCGGAGAGAACTTGCTGGACGTCTTTGAGGTAGCCCGGAAAGGACCAGGATTCTGCGATGTCATGGGAGTCGCGGTGTGTGAGCACCCAGCAGCAGTCTGCGCCGTTTTTGATCGTGCTGAAGAGGAAGTGGACGTCTGGGCCTGTACCACACATCAGCTTCGAGCCTCAATAATAGACGGGACAATCTAGAATGAGGAAGATTGCAAGTGAGAAAATATACCAATCCACCCATTGAACGTATCCCCATTCTCGCAAAACTGCCGCGTCTCCGGATCCGCCGTCATATCCTCATTGCTGAACCACGCCCTCCAAACCGCATACCCACTACTCTTCGGCTTGTCCTCGTACCCTAATACCAGTGCACGCGCTTTACTCCTCACGCCATCACTCGCTACCACAACATCGCCGTCCACTTTCGTCCCATCTTCTAGCACAATCCCCGCACTCGCTTTATCCTCCCAGTACTTCTCTACCCTCTGCCCAAGGTTAATCTCTACCCCGATCTCTCGTGCATAGTTGAACACAATTTCGTGCAATTCCCCTCTATGCCCGTTGAAATTCGGCGCTGTTTCATCGCGCGGGGGCGTCTTCTGGTTAATAACAATTTCCCCAGTGTCGTACTTGTGAATGTTGAAACCGTAGTTGCTGAGATCAATGGAGATGGCGCGCATAGCATGTGCGACAGAGCCAGACGACCAGCGCGCGAAGATGCGGCCGCCGTTGGGACCAAAGGTAATGATGTCGCCCAGGATCTTGAGCGAGGGGAAGGACTCGTAGATTATGGGCGTGTGGCCTTGACGAATACATTCTATTGCTGATGTGAGGCCTCCGAAGCCTGAGAGTATTTTTTAGTTCTAATATATGTGGGGGGAGGGGAAGGGGAAAGTACCGGCGCCGATGATGAGGACTTTGATGCCGGTATCTGGCTTTGCGATGGGGCTTTCTGGGGCGGACATCTTAGGGGTTTGGGGGGTATATCTTTGTACCTCTGGCATGCGTTGAGTTGATGGAGCCTCACGGTCAGGAAGTAGTAGTCACCAGCGATGAGATGTAGAGAGACCTCGGGTGTAAGAACGCGTCGACCAGGCAAACGTCCTTCAAACCTGCAGCGTGGGGCTCAGCAACCCTGTATTTACCCTGTCTTCAGTCATTTCACCTATCGACCTCGTAATGAATCTAGGCAGGTTGCCTCCGAACGCCCAGGGAAGTGGCGGTCGCGGGTAGCGCGACATGTTCGCATGTCTCTTCCCGGCATGTCTGCTTCGTGGGGTGAATGCAAATCATAGAGGGGTCGTTCATTTGTCTGATAAAGTATATTGACGCGTGATGAATGGTGATTGGGGTTGCAAAGTAAAGTATGTCGCTGTCCCACATCGCATCAAACTTACCCGCTATGCACCCCACTCCCTCACCACAACCGCGCCTTACCCTCTTCGTCCCAACACTGGCGACACAATATTCCGTGACCTACGGAGCCACTGCTGTTCTAATTGGATGTTTCGATCTCAATCCCAGATACTGATGCTACTGAGTTTGCGGGTATGTTGCGCAAGCTCGGACCACTGGTGAAGGGGTAGCGCCAGCTGGTCCCGGATGCCAAGTACGCAACATCTAGTGGGGCGAACATGAACTGTGACTTCACGAAGTAGTGAGACAGCACTATCCAAAATTACCACATCGCACAATGGCTTCAACATTAACGCACCCAGAATGGGACAAAGAAACCAGCGGTCTCGAAGTCGCCAAAGCCTTCGCAGATCAGATCCGTGGGAAGAACGGTAAATCTTCCTATCACCATCAATATCCCAGGCTCATGCACTGACTTAGACAGTACTCATAACAGGCGTTTCCCCCGAAAGCATCGGTTCCTCAATCGCCCTATCCATCGCCTCGCAAGCTCCTGCCCTCCTCCTCCTTTTGTCTCGCACCAAGACCAATCTCGATGAAGTCCTCAAGTCCATCCAAACCGCGTACCCTAGCGCCACTGTCAAACTCGTCATTCTGGACCTGTCGTCTCAAGAATCCGTCAAGGCCGCAGCAAACGAAGTCACGCAGCTGAGTGATCGATTGGATCTAGTAATCAACAACGCAGGCCTCATGACGCTGAAACGAGAGTGGACCAAAGAAGGAATCGAAGCGCAATTCGGCGTCAATCACGTTGGGCATTTCCTTTTGACCAACCTCTTGCTACCTCTCCTCCTCTCCCCTACCTTCTCCTCCTCCCCCTCTTCAAATCCATCCCGCATCATCAACCTTACTTCCCTGGGCCACCGGCTCAGCCCAGTCCGGTTTTCAGACTACAACTTGGAGAAACCAGGAAAAGGGCATGATGGCGATGGCGGTGAAGTTCCAGAAAACGAGAGACACTCACCGCTATCTGGTGTGTTTGCGAAAAGTGGCGATGATTGGTATAACGGCTATGTTGCATATGGGCAGGCCAAGACTGCGAACATTTTGTTTTCCGTTGCTTTGAACGAGCGATTAAGGGGGAAGAAAGGGGTCGTGAGCTATGCTGTGCATCCTGGATGTAGGTTTATTGTATTACCTTCATCGGTCTGGAGATCTGAGAGCGGAAGGGATATGAAAATCAGTGTACTAATGTAATCACAGCGATATGGACAGGACTAGGCCGCTCCCTCGATGCTGACGGCGAGGCAGCGATACGGAAAACAAGCCCATTTTGGAAGAATCTTGATCAAGGGGCTGCGACGGTCTTGGTTGCTGCGTTTGATCTTGCTTTAGATCGTAAGCGCAAATCCGATCCCAGCTTTATGAGAAATGGGCAACTAACATGGGAGCAGAGCAAAACGGTGTCCTACTACATGATTGTCAAATGTGCGAAGCCGCACCGTATGCGACGGATTCGAAACTAGCAGAACGGCTATGGATGCTGAGTGAGAAGCTAGTACAGAAGGAATTCAAGGTGTGAGGGGGATGCTGGGGGTGGATAGTGCGGACAAGAAGGAGAAACGTTCGCAGCAATACATTGTGGTGGTGCCGTCTGTGCGATTACCTTCTCAAGACTCTCTGTCTTCCCCTTGCCGTTGTTCGAACCGTCTTCTAATCCCCCCACTCAAAAGAACGGACGATTTTCCAAGGAACTGAACGCAGAAGTGACCAAAACACCAACAAGATAGAGATCATCGCAGATATCTGCCGTATTATCATAAGATGAGAAGCAAACGCCAGGATAAGAGAGGATCTCGTCAAGTCACACCAGAGACCATCATAACAAATGCCTGCTCAGATCATGTCAGCTCTGCTTCCAGCTCTTGCAAATACGCCCATCTACCCATCGTATCCGGATGTTCCTTCCCAAAAATCTCATTCCGAATATCGCACAACCAAGCCACCACATCGAAAGCCTCGTCAAGCCTTCCCTGCGCATGCAACAGCGTGGCAAGATGCTGGAGTGTTGGGAAAGTCTCCCTGTGGCCTTTTCCGTGTTTTCCTTCTAGAATGTCGAGGACTTCGATGATCAGCTGTTCGGCCTCCTGAACTCTTGACTGGCGATGCAAAACAATGGCGAGATTACGGAGCGATTTGGTCGTTTGTGGATGGGGCCTTCCCAGCGTGTCTTTGTACGTCTTACAGATGTCCCGCAGCAGCTGAATAGACCGGTCGTGCTGTCCTTGTCGCTGTAGCACGAGTGCGACATTGCCCCTACTCTTCAGCGTCTCAAGCCCGCGTTCCGTCCCACAAGCACAGCTTCAAGTAATCTCAGCGCCTCCCCCACGCACCCCTGTCGCTGCATGAGCACCCCAAGATTACTTATAATTACAAAAACATCGACGTGGCATCGTGGCAGTAATCTCTTCCTTCCTCGTAGCGCATGCCGATGCAGTGTTTCAGCCTCAGCAACCCTCTCAAGGCTCTGTAACGCGAGCGCGAGATTGTTAAGCGAGGTGTAAATCTCGAGATGCTGGGTGCCGAAAACCCGCTGCTTCATCTCGAGGGCTTTGGCGTGGTAGCGTTCTGCTGTTGCAAAATAGCCCTGGTCTTGGTACACAGCGCCCATGTTGTTGAGGCTGTGAAGGGTATCGATGTGTGATTCGTCGAGGTGTCATTGTGCGTATAGCGCGGTTTGTGTTGTGCATAGCGCCTGTTCGAAGAGGCCGGTGGAGTGGTATGCGGCGCCAAGTTTGCTGTGCAGTTTGTCGGAGGACTGGAAGAGAGCGGAGATTTTGGTGGGGCCCCAAGAGAGGAATTGCTGGACTAGCTGAACGGCTTCTGGGGCTTGGCCTGTGGTGGGGAGATGTTGGCATACTTGTGTTCCGAGCGCGATTGCTAGGGTGATGGTGTCGGTTGGCATATTGTTCTCAGACGTGAACTCGATCAGCGTTCGTAGAGCATAAGATGCATGATTGAAATCTGTGTTTAAGGTCGAACAATGGTGTTCGTGGCGGTCTCGATTGAGCAGCGATGCGGCGATACGCAGTGCGGAAGCGACGATCTGACACCGATACCGTGGGGATCGGAGCAACGCCCGCAAATGTCAGAATTGCACACCCCCAAAGATGAGGCTGCATCACCACCCACAATGCGTGCAATCATGGGATCTTGTGAAGGAGTAGTAAACAATGCAATGCAATCAATTTGTACTATCTGAATTTCTTTGGAATGGTGATGTTGCATCCCCTGCTGGTGATCTTGGGTGGTAGTGCTGGGGGAGATTCCTCACTATTTCCACCACTTGCACCGTTACTGCACTTCTTCACACGCTTGTTCTTGGGAGCAGGTTTGTTTGAGGCTGCTCTTTTGCCCTTTTTGGGTTGTTTGGCGGTTTTTTGGAGGTTTGGAGCCTCCTTTTCCTTCTCTTTCTATTGTTTCTTTTGGGCATGTTCTTTAGCCTTCCTTTCCTTCTCCTTCTCCCTCTCCTTTTTGAGTCTCTCTCTCTCTCTACACGCCTCTCTTCTGCAAGCTTCTTGTTGAGTAAGGCATTAGAGGCCTTGAGTTCCTTCATCTCTGCTTTTTCAAGTTTTTCCTGCTCTTCTGCTTCCTCTCTCTGCACCTGTCTTTCACCAGCCTCTCTAAACTTTCTAGGAGACCACATAACAGCACCACCGTGGTTTTCACCCTCCTGTTGTAGATCCATCTTCTTGCCATGCTTATTGCGCTTCTTTTTAATGGCTAGAGATTCTCTTAAGCCTTGGTTTTCAGAGAGTAACAGATCTTCTTGGACTTGGTGATGGTGAAGGACCTGAATAAGCCCATTTGCCTCCTTTTCAGCCCCATCCTTCACCACTGACTGAACCACCCTTCTAAGCCTTCTCCAATCAGACTCCATAAGCGATGTGAAAGTTGCTGATCCATTCTAATCCTTTGGGGCCTTGTAGTAGAACCTTTTGAGTACAGCTTCTCTGTTTTTTGGCCAGACCCCAGTAGCCTCAAAGGCCTTGAAGATGAGTTCCTTAGTGAATGAGGAGGTCCAGGCAGACCAAAACAATAGAACAAAGTCTGCTTTCTTAACTGGGAGAATACCCAAAGACTTCTGGGTATGAGTGATGAGCTTGGCAGAGTATTGGGATGAAAGAGACTTGAACATCAC
>ML976301.1:6360-20496 GCA_010015635.1 Clathrospora elynae | reverse complement strand
GGGGGGCAGGCGCAAACACGTGGCTGTTTGTTGTTGTTGTTGTTGTTGTTGCTGTTGTTGTTGTTGTGGCTGCGGGGCTTTGCGCGAATCCCCCGACTCGTCCCCGCGTCGCCTACTCAATTGGTGAGAGCCAGCAGGTGAGACCAAGTCCGACTGGAGGAGCTGCTGCTGCGCATACGCAAAGTCTGCCGGTTTGTGGGCAGGGCGGCGCGCGTAGTCGGAGTTCCCGCGTGTGACTAAGGTGACGGGTGGGCCGCGCGAATTATCTATGCCATGACCACTGCGCGATGCGGGCGGTCGTCTCGTCCCAGCCGCAGGTGAGCGGGGATCCGGGCCAGCTGCAGCGGGCTGCGGAGAAAAGTACGATGACGATGTTGCTGAAGAGGGTGCAGTCGGAGTGGAGGGGTTGGTGACGGTTGCACGTCGTGATCGCGACGAGGCGGAGGGTGCTGCGGAGCTCGAAGAGAAAATGCGCAGCAGATTTGGCTTCTCAGGAGCCGTGTGGGTGCGCTCGGGCGTGGGTGGCGTCGTTTGTGAGTGGGAGCGGCGGCGGGACGAGTGGTGTTGCGACGCTCCTACAGACGGTTTGCGCGATTGCGTGGGCATGGCTGCACGTTTTCAAGTGCGCTGGCACATCAAGCAGGGATGAGCGGTAAGGGCTGAAAGAACATGTTCAGCGCGTCAGCGCGGTACGGCCACTATGAGACCCGCAGACTTCGCATAAGCCCTTCGGTTTCGCATGCTCCTGATGTTCAAGCAAAGGGACGACTCGTCGACGTTGCGATGCTGGGGATACCTAGCATCGTAACCTTGGCCTGTTCGCAGGGGGCCGGACCACTTACCACGCCTTCTACCATATTCCCGGCGTGGTGCAACGCTATCAAAAAGCACATTTAATATTCGATAGCAATGTGGAGGATGAGGGCCACGTTGCTCGAAGTTGTCCAGAGACTCTCAAGCAGTATTTGGGACACGTCAAGTGGCGAGCGAACATGTTTACGATGAACTGGTCTGGAAGCACACGCGCCGTCTGTTCCTGCATTCGCGAGCCCTTGTCCAACAGCACGTTGTAAGCGAGTGGGACACATGTCAATCACAGAAAGTGATCGAACGCATGTCAGCCACAGAAGGGATCTTCCGTCTCGTAGTAATAGCAGTCTCGTAAGACATCAACTGAAGGAGCCCATAAAACCTGTTACAATATGCAAGATGAGCCTTGGCAAACATGCTATGCAGCTCAAGCCATGTTTCACTCACCAAGGCGCGGTAATGCTCGAACCTTGGAAGGCCCGACCTCGGGACAAGACTGACGCACGTGATGTCGGCTGCCGGCAGAGGTTTCTCCGAGCGGCCTGATGAAATAATCTCCCGAATCAATAGACTCAGTCCAACGACGCGACTATCACCATTTCCAACTCCATTCACCTTCGGCGCTCACCATGTCCGTCGCCACCCTTTCCAAGGCGCTGCCGAAGCCGAAATATACGGGCGAGGAAGAGGAGCTCACCCACAGCACGCGCGTGCTGAGCTCTGAGCAGTTCGAGACGCAGGTCACGAAAAGGCAGAATGGCCCACCCGCATACGGAAGCAGACAGAGCTGGCGGCCCCGCGCGGGTGGGGACTTTGGCGACGGAGGCGCGTTTCCGGAAGTCCACGTCGCGCAGTACCCGCTGGACATGGGCAGGAAGGGCACACCATCCACATCGAACGCTCTCGTGAGGAAAGTGGACGGCGATGGCAAGACAAAGTACGATGAGATTGCGAGGCGAGGCCACAGCGATACGAGGATTGTACAAGCGAGCTTCAAGGACCTGATCCCGCTGCGACAACAGGCCGATGCTGGGGAGCTAGACCTGTCACGTCCGAGCCAGGAGGTCGTGCAGGCGACGAAAGAGAAGACAGAGCAGGCCCTGATGGCGCTGGTCGCCGGTCAGACTGCTGCACAGAAGCCGAAGAACGTCCAGGGCCGCAAGAACGACGAGCCTACCTTTGTCCGATATACGCCGACGGCGCAGATGGGCGAGGCGCAGGGAATGACGCGCATTTTCAAGATCCAGCAAAGACAGATCGATCCCCTGGAACCACCAAAGTTCAAGCACAAGCGTATACCGCGCGGACCGCCATCGCCCCCACCTCCCGTCCTCCACTCTCCGCCGCGGAAGTTGACTGCCGAAGATCAAGAGATGTGGAAGATCCCGCCTCCCATCAGTAACTGGAAAAATCCAAAGGGTTACACAGTACCACTTGATAAGCGTCTGGCGGCCGATGGACGTAATGCCCAAGATATAACCATCAACGATAGGTTCGCGCAATTTGGCGAGGCACTGCAGGCTGCAGATCGGCACGCCCGAGAGGAGGTCAAGCAGCGTGCGATCATGCAACAGCGCTTGGCAGAGAAGGAGAAGCTGCAGAAGGAAGATCATCTACGCAACCTCGCGAAGCAGGCACGAGAAGAGCGCGCCAACGCCTCCCGCCGGCGATCACAGAGCGACTCAGACACGGATTCGGAGGAAGAAGCAGTGCGCAAGCGAATGGATGCCCGCAAGGAACGCAAAGAGGACTTCCAGCGAGAGCTCCGCCAGTCGCGCATGGGTACCGAGCGCAAGATCCAGATGCTTGCCCGCGAACAAAACCGTGACATATCCGAGAAGGTCGCCCTCGGTCTTGCAAGGCCCACTCAGAGCGGAGAGTCCATGTACGACTCCCGCCTGTTCAACCAATCCAGTGGGTTCAACTCTGGATTCAATGACGACAACCATTACGACAAACCTCTGTTCGCCGCCCAAGATGCTATTAGCAGCATCTACCGTCCGAACGTGCAGCAAGATGACGGAGAGGACGAGGGACAGACATACGACCGCCTCACGAAGACGAGCAAGTTTGAGGTGTTGGGCAAGGCGAAGGAGGGCTTCAAGGGCGCGGATCTACAAGAGGCTCGCGAGGGACCAGTGCAGTTTGAGAAGGACACCGATGATCCATTCAACATCAACCAAATGATCAACGAGGTCCGGGGTGAGAAGGCTGATGAGAAGACAGGCGAGAAGCGCTATGGAACTCAGGAGCCTGAAGCTGAGGGCAGGTCAGCGAAGCGCGCGAGGGTGGAGGATGACAGCGATTGAATTATACGTTCTTTCTGCGATTGAAGCAAGCATGTGGTGTTTGGAGTTCTTGTGCATTTTTCGGAATGAATGTATCTCATAACAGATAGTCAGCGAGCATGATAAGGGTCGGCTTGTCTGTGAATACACTAACAAGTGTGAACGATTCATGGATCTTGTATTACGTCGTAAACCAACCTCGAATTCCACTCCAAATCCCATACCAAGGCGTACGAGCTTTGCTAACGAGTAACCCGCACTATCTCATTCCTCATTGGTCAGCCCATAACCCACATACAGAGTTCGGATAACGCACCGCCGCCGACCGAAGACAACTCCCGCTTACGCCTTCCTGCTGCACGCCATGCACTCCACAGCCCCGCCTTCGCCATGATCCGCGCCACGCAGACGCAGGGCAGGCGCGTGAAGCTGGAGCCGTTTGAACCTGCGTGCTTTATAGTTGCCGATACGTGCCGTGAAATTTGATCTTTTGTTGAGGCAACATCTCATCGCTTGCTAACATCATTCGAGGCGTCGTTTGCTCACATCTGTTCGCATTCACTGTTCACTGACTTCGGGCTCTTGTATTACCACAGAACAGGGTTTACAACATAAGTTTCGTTATTCCATCCTTGGCTATAGATATCAACGGCTCTACCAAACCCACCGAATCAGCCATCATGAAGGCCGAATCACAATCCCAACATGCATCCCATGCTCCGACAATATCGGATAGCGCAGAAAACAGATTCAATCCAGACTTCACACAAGCGGTCATCGATGCAACGGGGCCGAAAGCTACACCAAGGGTGCGACAGCTTACGGCGGGTTTGATTCGGCATCTGCATGATTTTGCGCGGGAGAATGAGTTGACGGTTGATGAGTGGATGGTGGGGGTTGAGCTGGTACGTTAATATATCCTCATTTCTTAAGGCCGTGAAGCAAGCCGAAGAAGAAGACGGTTCTGTTCGGAGCTTGTCATGTTCACAAGAGCCCGATTCTTTTCGCAACGCCCACGAAGCAAAGCTCACTCGATTCGCTAGATGAACGCCGCAGGCCGCATGTCGACTTCGAAACGCAACGAAGGCCAACTTCTCTGCGACATCCTCGGCCTCGAATCCCTCGTCGACGAGATAACATACAAACTCGCTTCTACGGCCGCCGACGAACCTACCGCCACAGCCATCCTCGGGCCCTTTTACCGGCATAATGCCCCTGAATTGCCCATGGGCTCCTGCATCGTTTCCAAGGAAATAAATGAACAGGGCGATCGGACGTGGATGCACGGCACCGTGACGGATTTCCGCACTGGCAACCCGGTGGAGGGCGCAGTGGTGGATGTCTGGCACACGGCGCCGAATGGATTGTATGAGCAGCAGGATCCTGAGCAGCCAGAGATGAATCTGAGGGGTAGGTTTACGACGAGGAAGGATGGGAAGTACAGTTTTTACTGCTTGAGACCTGTACCTTATCCCATCCCGTTTGATGGACCGGCGGGGCAGGTGTTGAAGGCATTGGATCGGCATCCAATGAGGCCTGCTCACATACATTTTCTGGTAAGTTTGCAGTGGAGTTTGAGGTCGGATGTTCGTGCTAACAGAATGATTAGCTCACAGCGCCGGGCTACAAACCCATCGTTACCCAAATCTTCGACCGGAAAAGCAAGTACATTGACGACGACGCGGTATTCGCAGTCAAAGAACCGCTCATTGTGGACTTCAAACCCTTCCATGGTGATCCAAAGGCCGATTTCGAACTCCCGTATGATTTCAAGATGGCGAGTTTTGAGGATGCGGGGAAGCATGGGGTTGCGGGGACGACGGAGGAGAGTGCTGCATGAAGGCGTGTGTCTTTTTTCTTGAAAGCGTACATATTTAGGAACAAATGTATCAAAATTTGTTCGTCGTAAGCAAAGGTTCTGTTCCGATGGCATTCCGAAGTTACATAGGCCGATCGGATTCGATCCCCGCCACTAAACCGTTTCCAACCGAACCGCGGTTGTCAACCACGCCCTACTCCGTAATTACACCCTAGACCGAAGGTAACATCATCTCATGGCAGGAATTTGGTCTCTTACTTACACCTTCTCACTGTTATTTCAAGAATCTTCTGTACACCATTTTTTCTTGGCATCCTATGCATTGAACTTTGTGGTAAGTTCGTCCTGACTCTCCCCTCTTATAAGCATAGGACTAAAGAGTTTATGGCTGATTGAGTACTACTCTAGATTAGCTGAGCATTGTGGCTGAACGTCCGCGCAACATTATAGTCATACTTTCTGCTTTCCTTCCGTCCTCTTTTCGCCATCTATCCCAATTCGCAGGAATAGCAAGAATAGGGATAGCAAGGATAACAGCGCACTGTAATCATGGCAGATGGAAAAATCTCCCTCGGTCGCTACATGTGGGAGCGTATACATCAGATTGGTGTCGAAACAATCTTTGGTGTACCCGGTGACTTCAACCTCCAGTTTCTGGATGCGATATGGGAGGTTGAAGGGTTGAAGTGGGTGGGGAATCAGAATGAGCTGAATGCTGCTTATGCAGCTGATGGGTAATACCCCCTATCCCTATACCCAGGTATCTTCCCACATCTTCAAAGGATATATGCTAACTCCACACCGCAGCTACGCCCGCATCAAGAACACCCCCGGATGCTTGGTAACAACTCATGGCGTCGGAGAATTGAGCGCTCTAAACGGTATAGCAGGCAGTATGTCTGAGAACGTCAAGATCATACATATTGTAGGTCAGACTACGCGCGCCATGCAGAAAGGACACATGATGATCCACCACTCCATCGGAAAGCAGCCAGATCACCAAATCTACAACAAGGCGTCTGCGGGCCTCCGCGTCGCTGCTGCAGAGCTCTGGGATATTGACGCCGCGCCGGGCGAGATTGATCGGGTGCTTAGGGAGTGCATGATCAAGAGCGGGCCGGTGTATATCTTCCTCCCCCTCGATCTTTCGGCTGAACAGGTGGACGCCAGATTACTGAACATGCCGATCGACATCGAACCGCACGTGGATGAGAAGGCGCAGGAGGATGCTGTGAAGGCGATCTTGGAGGCTATTGCCGAGTCAAAGCATCCAACGGTTTTGGTGGATGGGCTTGTGCAGCGGTTTGACGCTGCACGCGAAGCTGGGCAACTTGTTCGGAAACTCGGCGTCCCGTTTTTCTCAGCGACCATGGGGAAGGGTGTTGTTGATGAGGCCGATGAAATGTTTGTAGGCGTATGGAATGGCGAAGTTAGTTCTCCCGGAGTGAAGGAAGCTGCGAAAGAGGCGGATTTGGTGGTAACGCTGGGATACATACAGTGTGACACAAACTCGGCGGGTTTCTCGAGGAAGTTGGAGGAGGGGAAGACGCTGCATATCAATCCGCATGATGTCGTCGTATGTTATCTCCTTCTCTTTCCCTCCCCCATTACTAACTTATCACGAAGATCATGTTCGGCTAACATACTACAAGGTCAAAGGAAAATCCTATCCCGACACTTCTATCAAGCCCCTCCTCGCCGCCCTCGTCTTATCTCTACCCTCGCCGCCCCAACACTCCATTTCTAAACCCCAACTCCCCCCTCCAAGGACGCCACTCGATGCAGAGGCCAAGCACCTAACGCAGTCTTGGCTCTGGCCCCAACTCGAAGCCTTCATACGCCCCGGCGATGTAGTAGTCAGCGAAACAGGCACCTCCAACTTCGGAATCTGCGACGTCACGTTCCCCGCAAACGTACGGCTGGTGACGCAGATCTACTACGGGAGCATCGGTTTCGCTACGGCTGCGACGCTGGGCGCTGATATTGCGAGACGAGAGGTGGAAAGCAGCGAGCGTAGCGTGTCTGGTGATAGTGGTAAAGAAGGTGGAGAAGTGAAGGAGGGGAGAACGATCCTAATAACAGGCGACGGAAGCATGGCCTTGACGATCCAGGAAATCGGCACAATGATAAAAGCAGACAGTAAAGTTATTGTGTTTGTGCTGAATAATGAGGGGTATACGGTTGAGAGGTTAATTTGGGGGGCTAGACAGCGTATGTTTTTTTTCTCCTTTCATTTCCTTTCCTTTCCTTCCTTCCTTCCTTCCTTCCTTCCTTCCTTCCTTCCTTCCTTCCTTCCTTCCGCTCTCCTTCCTCGTTTACCACCACCATACTTCCTCTCTCCAAAACCCAATACTCCGCTCTTCCTTTCCCCCCCAAACTAACAATACGCCAGCATACAACGACATTGTGCCCCATAACTACTCGCACCTCCTCCCCCTGTACCAGCACCCCTCACCCTCAAACTCGTTTCATTCCGCGAACACAAAATCCGGCCTCACGGACATATTACAGAAGCCGGGACTCAAGCACCCGCAAAACGTACAGCTTGTAGAGCTCGTCTTGGATAAAATGGACACGAGCTGGAAGCTGGGCACGCAGTTGGCGTGGCGGAGTGAGGCGCATAGAGAGTATTTGACGAGCGAGGGGTTTGTGGATACGTATGGCGGGTGGGGACTTGAGGGTGAGGCTGGAGGGAGTGTGAAGTGGAGCTAGAATTGGAAACTACCCACCCCTACTTCTTTCTGATTTGCGGGGAACACGTGGGTGTAGTTGTTGGCTGTATATATGGAAGAAGGTGGAGGGGGGGGGGATGGTAAGGAGAGGCATACTGTAAGAAAGAAAAAGTACGAAGTTAGGTTTAAAGAACTAAATGAATGAATATTCAAGGGACGGGGAAGAGAGACGCAATGTGTTTTTGTAAACAACTGACCAGCGACAAGAAAGCATTTCACGCAATTTTTTTTAATCGTAGTAATTAACTCATTGATTGATTTGCGGACATTTGCGTGCGTACAAGTAAGAAGACGTGAACGTGAACGGGCCCGGGCGGTTTTAACCCGCCTTATCTCCGAGGTTGCTACTTCCGCTCCTTCCACAAATATGGCGGGTTTCCTTCTACCATCCTTCTTCCCCCTTCGTCACCGTCGGTCTGGGGGTTTGAAGCTTCTGCGACACACTCAACATGTGAAGTCTACCCTGCCCCTATAGATGCCGGCTTGCAGGGACGTGATCTCCAGGGATCGACGCGTCATGTCGCGATTTTCCGCGCGCAAGGTCGTGCGAACCGCACGTTGTCGTTTGCTTCACTTCAATCACCTACTTCGTGTCGTTTTCTGCTTTCGCTCACGTGTTGTAGGTTGCGATGTATACATACAGGACCGGCCCCC
This sequence comes from Clathrospora elynae, assembly GCA_010015635.1. NCBI lineage: Eukaryota > Fungi > Ascomycota > Dothideomycetes > Pleosporales > Diademaceae > Clathrospora > Clathrospora elynae. Next base: position 12,193 of record ML976301.1, on the reverse strand, counting down.
GTCAGAGTTTGAAAACTGCATTTTGGAGCCGTGCGATGAACGCCCTGTTTTGCTGTCATGGACCAGCGCTGTACTGAGGAGGGGTATGCTATGCGGTTGGAACCGACAGGCCGGAGAGTTGAGGGTTGAGGAAGAATACTGGAAGACCGTAGTCAGGACCGTGGAGCCATTTGGATGTCTATTTGAGAACCAGGGTCATGATAGAGGACGAGGCCAGTTTGCCACCTCAGAATGATGCGAATCGGTCGCCTGCCATAAGGATCCATGGTTCTAGCGAGGAGAGACGACATAGATACAGGCCGTCCTAAAACGCCTTGCACATGCCAATGAGTATGCTGGCGCACGTTTTGCAACATTGGCTCCACATGGAAGTGATGTGCACATGCGTGTCGCCGCAAACGTCTTGGACGACAGAAGTATTATAGAATTCATGTTGAGCCCCAGAAGTTGATGCTTGTTCGTTGCCGGGTTGAAGATTACCTATGGTCAGGCACGATTCGCTCAACTGTAGACCTGCACTGCCGATTATGGAAGGATGTACGACTGTCACCGATTCGAAAACTTCACAGGTCTACGAGGCCACGGTGTTCAATATTTCGCTCTTAGCCCACGGGTGTCGTGAAATGCTCGCATTTGCAGGCCATTTCATTGGTAACGATTTTTCAATTTTCTAGCAAGCCACTCACGGCTCAGGGTTCAAACCCCATGATAAATGGCGTTCTGACCCACGAATCTTTTCTCAGCGCTCGAGGAGGACATGTATCATGTAGCTGCATTCCCTTAATCTTTGCTGTCACTCAAATTTCGTATTCCAACATTCCCAAAGTCTGAACTGTAAAACAATGACGCGGTGGGTCAAGCAAACTACGCTGCGTTCCCTTCACCTCCAACATCAGCTCCTTTTGGCACCCTGTTATGACGTAATCACACACGTTGTTCCTCGTGTGATTATATTTCCCCGCCCCGAGCTCCACGACGCGTCCCCATAACTATCCCTATCGGTCGAGAGTCGATAACTCACGATCCTCTTGCGGCAGACAAGCCTGCGCTCAACCCCAACCTCAACTGCAGCAAACTCGCAAGCAAGCGCGCACGCAACCGCACTAGCGCCCGAGAAACCAGTGCTTGTGATTTCGCGGCCGCTCGCACGCCATCGGGTTTCGCACACGACCGCGCCTGCCAACAACCATCACCACCCAACTGCAACAACACTCGAAGCAATCCCCGCGATGCTGACGCAGGAGCAGCCCGACACTGGGCGCGCCCCTACTCCGCCGACCGAGAAAGCCGCGCCTGCTGCACCGGCATCTTCCGCGGCCTTTCAGGACTCACCTCTCGACGCGCGACCAGCGCAAGCAGCGCCTCTCTCCTTTCTCGAGCTGCCTGTCTCACCTATTTCTACGCACAACGTCAATATTTCTCTACCCGTGGTTGGTTCCGACTCACCGGACGCCCAACCACGGGTCGAAACGCACGCGCTGATGAATTCGCTACCGGAAACCGACGTACAAATGGACTTCCACCACGTGCATATGGAGTCACAGCCCCAAGAAGAAGCGTGCGTCACTGATGTCGCACCCGTTACTCCGCCCTCGACCCAAGAGCAGGATACCCATATGGCTACCCCACCGTCAGTCACTCCTCCACCGACTGAGAACAGGGTCGACGGCGCGAGTTCTGATGGCGTATCAGGCCCTCCCACACCGGCCACCACCGCTCCGTTATCCGAGCGGGCGCCTTCTCCCCTCGACAAGTTCCTCCGATTAAGCAGAAGTGCAATCGCGGATCACTACAAGCGTGCGACCATCTTCGGGCAGACGCGCGAGATTATGTTCTGTAGGACGCGCAGGATGTGTCTCACCGCTTCACGGGGATTTCAGCGCGGCAACGTGCCCACCAAGCGGACGACGCCTCCGCTACTCAAGCGACGGTACAGCATCGACGTCAGCACTTCAGACTGGAATGGCTGGTGGGCAAGTGGTCGAAACCAAGAGGAACTCGAGGCACGTGCTCGGCGCAACTTCTGCTCCTTATCAAAGCGATATACTCACAACTTACAGCGCGAATGCCAGAAAGTCAAGGCCTATCACCTGGACCCTATTTATTTCCCTGGGTCGTTTGTCGATGTGCCAAACCCCTCTCGATACGTCGCCTTTGGCCCACTTTTCGCCCTGCGACCTCCTTTCAACACCGATATATACCTCGAGCTCGGAGATGCCACGATTAGGAACGATGCCTTCTGCTACATTGGGGTCACTGACACACGCGACCACGGTTCCGAGGTGTGGATGCGCGATGAGAGTATAGACATGGCACTAGAAGTCCTCCGCCGAGACTCAAACTGCGATGCTCACAGCATTGCTATTGCCAACTCCATGACAGCCCAGGTCTGCTACTTCGCTTGCCAGAGCAAAGATGGCTCTACGCGGGAATACGACGAGTACCGGACCCGTTTCCAGAACAAGAAGTGGATTTTCATTGTTATCAACGATGCAATTGGCGGCCTCGTGAACGATGGAACGAACGGCACGCACTGGTCACTCGTCGCTATGGACTGTGAAGGGAGATTGGCTCACTACTACGATTCTATGTACATAGACTCGCGCTATCACCAGCACATGGGTTTAGATGTCTGTTCCGGAATGCTCTACATCCTTGGAGAAAACCCGGGCGATTGGAAGTATCAACCGGAATGGCACAGCCCGCACCAGAACAGGAACAACCAGTTCTATGGCGATGGAGGGGCTTGTGGACCATTTGTTTTCAAGATGACGGAGCTCCTAGTGGACCATATCAGGCATTACCAGCGGGCGGGCAACGAGGACCAGTGCTACCTCCAACTTGACCGCGGCTTTCCGGCAGTGTTCGAGAATCAGTTTCACTCCCAGAACGTGCGCCGCGGCATCCAGATGAGGATCGCTCGCTGGAAAGCCGGCATCGACGCCCCCGAGCTTGCGCACGCGCATGACCAAAACGCCATTCGGGACGAGGACGTCGCCCTGATTGATGAACCCATCGTCACCATCACCGTTCCGCCTCACCCAGTTCTGCCCATTCGCCGAGAAGCCTCGCGTAGGAGCAGATACTCGACTCATCACTCGCGCACCTTTTCACGGTATCAAACTCAGAAACAAGTTCGCTCCCAAAAGCACTCTGTTATCGACCTCGAGGACAACGACACTGTCATTGGCAATAGCAGCTATAGAAACATCAGCAACAATGAGACCGAGCGTGCCGCAGACATCCGCTTGAGCACTCAAGACCCTTATGTCAACCTTGACATCCGCATGGATATCGATGCCGACCAAGATGATGATCAGGATGGCGGCATCAGCCTTGTCGACCGCGACCTCTTCACCGACGAACCCATGTCTGGCGGCCACCCGCGAATCACCAACACGCCTGAGCACTCCGACGATGAGGATGCATCGGTCGCTGTTTCCCGGATAGCGTAGGTTCCCTGGTGTGGGTTGGGAGTGTTGACCTAGATCTTGATTTTGAAGAATTGTCCTGTGCCTTGCGGTATGGAGGAGCGATGGCGTTGCCTTTGAACATGAAGCCTACTCCCTCTCCTCCCCCGAAAAAGAACGAGCCCTGCTGGCATTGACGACGGAAAAAGAAGAGGAAAAATTGGAGCGCTATGCTATGCTATACTATGCATGCGACGTAGCTTTTCTTGCGAGGTTGGGTTCCAAGGCGGTTCATGATGTGCTTTGGCATTGATTTTTCTCACAATGACATCCATTGTATGATGAAACGACACGACACGACGCGTGTTTGTCGCGCTGCGTTTGTCGCGCATGGGCTTGGTGGAAGTATTGTTTATAGGTAGTGTTTTTTTATAATCGAACAACACTTGCATGGCTATGGCTATTCGAGGTTGGCTTCACGGGCGTTTAGGATGGCGTGTTGGGTGGGTCATCATGTTATCCCCCACCACTCCCGGTCTCTGCCAAAATGGTGTAGATACGGCGTTTAGTTTCGTAGGCTATTGAAAAGCATGAAAAACTCACAGGTTGATACTAGGTGGTGATGTGTGATTTGTAGTATGTAAAGCAAAGTGAAGTGAGGTGTGTAGTGTATGTGATGTGAAATATTTCGTGCATGTGTATGTAACGTGATCCACCATCGGGCGACGCACCCCAAAAATCACCGAAAATCACCAAAACTGCGTTCTCATATCTCAACAACAACTCGGCAATAGATTCTCAAGACCCTTTTATAGCCTTTAATACCCACTTTAAGACCCCTATTAAAGTTTGGTAGCAAAAAGCCAAGTCGTTGTTGAGATATCAAGTTTTAGCCCCTAATCTTGAGCCAAATAGCTCCATCTCTAGAAATGCCCGATAAATTACATTGAAAGTTAGACAAGTATCTTTAACTCAGCATAGGAGCCTATACGTGTTATTTTGGAATTTAGTATCAAGTTGTTGTTGAGATATGAGAACGCAGTTTTGGTGATTTTCGGTGATTTTCGGGGTGCGTCGCCCGATGGTGAATCACGTTAATGTAAGATAAAAAAGAACGTTAGTGATGAGCTGCAGGCAATCATAACGTGTGGAGGTGCTGAGTCACGCTTCAGCCACAACCACCAAAGTCTTAGTCCGAAGACCATAGGCCAAAAAATATTAATCAGGGCGTCAGCCCCTAACATCCTAAAGACTAGGATGAATGGACAGGGCTACCCGAGTTTTGGCACAAGACATTCGTCCTGGCGTCAGTCCGCAACCGCGTCAAGCAGCATCTTCACCACCTGTTCGTGGCCTCCTTCTGAAGCTGCCCCAAGTGCGTTGTCGTATTGTCCGCCCTGCGCGTTGAAGTTGGCATCTGCATCAAGCAGCATCTTCACCACCTGCTCGTGGCCTTTTTTTGAAGCTGCCTGGAGTGCGCTGCCGTATTTTCCACGCTGAGCGTTGACGTTGGAGCCTGCATTAAGCAATATCTTCACCGCCTGCGGGTGGCCTCCTGCAGATAACAATAGACCAGCCTTCTATTTTACGCTAGTTTCGAACGTGATAGCGGTTCCGAGGGCAAGGGAGCCGCAGAGGTTGGCTTTGGCGTCTTCGGAGTTGAATTTGGGCCCGCTGAACCTGGGTTTCAGGAGAGGAGTGAGGTTGTCCTTGGCCGAGCCGTCGCCTAAGAAGTTCTTGTACAGCGTTTTGTTTGCTGGAGCGTCGACAGCAATGGGCAGCGTGCTAATTTGGGCAGATTTTAGCGCGAACAGCAGTTCAAAGGGGTTTCTGCGACCAAACTTACGCATTGACTTGAGCTTCTACTTTGAGTTCGACAGCGAGGCCGAGGCTGAAGCTCGCATCGAATGTCAGGCCATGCTGGTAGCAAAATTTAGTCCTTGTTTCCGATCAGCGAGAAGGTTGGAACGTAATTTCTTATTCTCGTTGTCATTGCCTCTGTCTGTAGGCCGTAACTTCTTTCCTTGCTTAGGGTTTTGCCCTTCGAGCAACCACCGGGAAACGAGCATTTAATGGAAGCGGCAGCGCTGGCCTCGATATCGATGTTGAAATTGCTATCAATGGCTTCTACGGTCTCTAGCGTGAGCTTGGCTGCATTGAATGGGTTGATATGTCAATCAAGATGTCCATCAAGAAGTTCAAAGTCAATATCGAGGTCAAAGGAGACTGCCAGTTTGGCCGATAGTCCGCATTTCACGCATGTGATATTGAGAGACCTGGGGATGATACGTTAGTGGAGTTAGTCTGAATTGGCTAATTGTTACTACTTACAGTCGGGCGTCAAAAGTTCTGGCCGCCAAGATTGCTAGTGCGAAAACCAACATTCATCAACTTGCAAACATGAGGCTGTAACTCTATAACAA
>ML976300.1:0-20673 GCA_010015635.1 Clathrospora elynae | reverse complement strand
GGCTCTGAAAATTGAGGATATGATGCTTGAAGGTATATTGAGATAGATGCTGATGAAATTTTGATGGTTGGGGTGCCCAAACAAGGAGGCAAATTTGGCTGGAAGTTGAGGGCATGATGATGCTTCAACTGCCTTACCAAACACCAACTTTCTAAAGTTGTAGATAGGTCAAAATTTCTTGATTTTTTTTACCTTTTCTATCTCAAATTTCCCTTCCTAATCTTTCTACAGCATTATTTCTATGCTGCAGCATTGTAGGCAGGTGCGCAGATGGCTTTTTTGCAGCTAGAGCTTCAAATATTTTTTAGCAGTCTATGTGTCACAAGAGGGGACAAACAGTGATCTCAAGGCTTATGAGAAGCTTGATTTGTATGCTACGTACGGTACTCAGGTGTATTTACAGGATGTTGCGTGAAGAAAGGAAACAGTGTGTCCTACTAAGGAAGGTATCTATGTTGGAGGGATGCTGCGTGACGTCACACAGTTGTCAACGCGGCAGCCTGTTGGTGAAGGCAGCGGTGGCCGCAACATGTTTGGCAGGAGCGTTGCAGCAGGAATCAGGTGTCAAGGGAACCACAGTGGCTACCGTGACACTATGCACCATTGAGATTAGGGTGTTTAGTCAAGGGAACAGCAACACAACTAGCATGAAGGCAGTGCTCAAATCCTCTCCTGCACAAACTGCAAATAAGGCATCTAGTACAGCAATCTAGAAGAGGGAGGCAACAGACAGCCTAGCATTTCCACCTCTACCTCTGCTCCTATACAACAATGACAGCTACCCATAGCTATTTGAACTAACCAAACATTGCAGTCCCAGTCCCTGACACAATAAGCGCAAACAAGGCAGCCAGCATGGCCTTACAGACAAGAATCTAGGAGAGGAAGGTAAAGAATAGTGTAAGGGGCCAGACCCTGAGGGCAATAGCTTGTGTAGAACCAGATGAATTTAATAGAAGTCCTAGGAAGCAGAGCCTCTGGCTACTTATACTGTTTTAGTTAACCTAGCTAGAGAGCTGATAGCTCTAAGGCTGCCAAGCTGAGTTTATACCACTGACCAGATTAGGTCTATTACATGTCAGGGCCTCCTGCCCTAGCCAAGCAGAGCTTCTGGCTGCTTATCCTGCTCTGGCTGCTTATCAACTAGAGAGCTGGTGGCTCTAAAGCTGCAAAGCCAAGTTCTTATCATTAACCAGGCTAAGCCCGTTACAGACAGCCTAACATTGCTATCTCTACCTCTGCTCCTACACAATGATAACAGCTACCTATAGCTATTTGAACCTACCAAATGTTATAGTCCCTGCTATGACACATGCAAAGAAGGCAGCCAGCTGTTACGGCCCAGAAACTTACATGCAACAGGTTGAGGTTTATGGAATCATAGGCATTGACCCACTCTGCAGATATGGCAGCAAGGGGCGTGCCAAGCATGACACGTGACTACCATACTGTTGGTATGCAGCTGTCAACCCGCAAATGGATGGCAGCCATGCCGCTCCTACTTTGAGCTGCCCTAATTGTCTTGGCGCATCTATCCAGCAGTCTTGGTGCAGCAGTCTAGGTTGTCCCATTGACACCAAGACGTTAAGACACTATGCAATAAGATGACAAGACAACAAGACAACAATATGCACTAGCCATAGGATACAGTATATAGGCGGCATGGAGAGCCCTTATGGCTTGACGTGTTCAACTCATCAAGTTAAAGCAATACTACTGTTCTATCTTTAATACACTTTGCAGAGAGCCCCCTCTACTGCATTCATATTGTCGCTCCTCTTCAATATGCTTGACAGAAAGCCCCCTCTACTGTCTTTGTATCATCCCTCCAATCCTGATCCTGTTCATTCCAGAGAACCAACCTTGCATCCCCCAACTATGTACTATACATCTAGCCTTCCAGCTTTGGTTGTACCCTCTAGTTGGACGGACCCTCACACTAGCATGGTCTTACAACTTGAATTTTGGAGATAGAGGTCAAGGATAGGCCTAGCAGTATTTCTTGTACCTCTCTTCTTACTTAGGGCTTAGACCCTTACTATCCCTTGTACTTACAGAGACTCTCACCCCTTGATAAATATCATCTTCTTACCTAAGCAGCAAGGGCTGCTCATGTCCTCTACCGTGAGCTATCACGTGATGCCCGCTATTGCGTAATGCCCAGAACACCAGAATTTACCCTGTTCATGCACACCAGCTGCAGCCACCCACACAGTAGATATTATCACAAGATTTCTTGGTGGTGAGGTCTTGATAGCTAAATAATCAACCCTATCTATCAATATCTACTGGGTGGGTGGATGTTCCGGCCTAATCAAGTGATTTGTGGTGGTGGTAGTGGTGGAGCCGGTGCACCAGCTCCTGCATTTGCACTAGCTCCTGCACCAACCACAGGCTTCATTTTTGGCCTAGGTTTTGAAGCTGGCTTTGGCTTAGATCTAGACTTTGACTGTTGTTGCTTTTTGGCCATTGCAGCCAGGTTTTGGTTGCAAATCTTTAATGCCTTTGCTGCTGCCATTTCCCTCTGTTTCTTGAGCCAGGCAGCTAACCTTGATGTCTTACTCTCAGCTACCAACCTTGCCTTCAGCTGCCTGTTAGCTACCTGGGTTGCTTGTTTATCTGCTTTCATCTGAACCTCAGCTTCCTGATCAAGTCTCTCCTGCTCTAGCCGGTCCCAGTGTCTCTGGATCCTCTTTGGTGACCACCATCCTGCACTACCTGAATATTCACCCGCCTCAAGGTAAAGGGCTTTCTTAGGGTCTTGCCGTTGCTTTTTCTGTGCAACAGCTACCTCCAGCCTATGGTTTTGATGGCTAATAATATCATACTGAACTGTAGTATGGTGAATAGCTTGAGCTAGCTGCTGCATTCTTGGGTTATGGATATCCTTGACAACCTCTCTGAACCAGCAATTGATTTTGATCTAGGTTGATAAGGTGCTTGAATCCAATCCATCAGAACTATCTGAACCACCTAGAGCATTGCTATCATCCCATCTCTTAAGTATAACCCTAGCATTTGGTGGCCAGATGCCAGTGGCTTCAAAAGCCTTCAAGATGTATGTATGTATGTATGTATGTATTCATTTAATGTCCTATATGAGTCTGAGACTATGGGAGGACAAGAGAGGCAGTAGCCCCTCTAGTAAAGAGGTGGTGGTTCTCAAGAGGGTAAAGCCTTCAAGATCATAGGCTCCTTGAAGCTGTTCACCCAGGCGTTCCATATTAAGGAAAAGAAGTCACTTTTTGCCATAGATAACAAGCCCCGGCCCTAAAGCATATATGCATCCAGTTCTTGGCTGTAATGGGATGAAAGGGACTTGAACATAACCACATCAAGTGGCTGGACGGTATGGGTAGCATGAGCTGGAAACTGAGCCAGGAGAATCCGGTTATTATCACAATAGTCCAAGAAATCCAATGATAGATGGGATGCATGGCCATCAACAAATAATAGCCGCCATGACCGCCGAGCTTTGTCCTTGGTGAGCCGGTCAAAGACCTGGATAAGCCATTGTAAGCCTATATCATTGTTGCTCCATCCAGAGGTAGATGCAGTGACAAATGCTGAATGGTTTTGAGGGTTGATATTGGCCACCCAGCTGGCTTGAAGTGTGCTGGCGTCTGATTGATATATGATGCCAGGGTCCAGAGCCGTCCCATCTGCACATATACAGGCTATAACTGATATCCACTCTCTTGAACCATCTCGGATGGTTTCAGTAACCTCCCCTCTATCATACATCCTTTTGCTGAAGACCCTGAGGCGGCAATGTAAGGGGCCAGACCCAAGGGGTAGATGCCAAAGAATGAAGGATGAATTCAATAAAGGCCTACAGAAGGTAGGTCCTTAGCTATATATACTTGGATTGCTCTTAGTGTATCCAGGAACGTGCTCAGAGCCTCTCATGTAGTCCAAAGGCCACATGTGAGCTCCGGCACACAATCCAAGGCTTCTCTGAAGCCGAGGCAACATCCTGGGCATTGCCTATTACAGGCAAGAGGTGAAGCCAATCAGGAACCCCTTTTCATCCATATTGTATGTATGGCAAGGCTCCACAACATATTGCTCTATCTTTGTGTGGATAAGATAGAAGTATTTGGTATATTTCCACTCTGAATCAGCTTGGTAACAGCTGCGGTCTATGCCGGTGGTCCAATGAGTGATGATCTGATCTTGGTGCCGGTAAATGAAACGGCCCACCCAACACTTCCCAATTGGGCATTTGGCTATCCTTGAGGCACAATCTTGAACCACCTTTAACGCTGGTGGAAAGCCTCTTTTATGCTCATTATTTATCCATAATAACAGCTCCTGTTCTTGCCATGGAGTAAGGTTCTGCTGCCTTGAGTTTTTGTTGTCATGACCGTGGGTTATGCCCTAGTGCCGGCACGCCAGCGTCCTACAGTCAACACCATGCCTGGCAGCTATATCTGAATATTTGAAATTTTTGTTTGGACCCAGGGAATCCAGCTCTGCAAGCGCGGCTTCAATTGGAATCATATTGGTGGCAGTGTGGGTGGTTGAATTCAGGGGTTCATTTTGGTGTTCCAGGCATTATGCAATAGCAGGCATCACGCAATAGCTCACGGTATAGTCTCAGACTTAGACAGGACACTAATTGAATACATACATACATACATACATACATACATGCTGCAACTGCCTATACATCTATATGTACTGTTTTACTCACAAATTAACTATTAGCGTCAAGGACAAGCAAGCGGGCCAGACAAGCAAGCGGGCCACCCCACCAATGTTCTACAACGCTCTCTCTTCTCTTAAATATGCCACAACAACGCACGCCACAATTAGCTTCTAAGGAAGCTAATTTATTCCTTGCTTATTCTTCTCTTCAAAAAGACTAAATTCAGAGCAAGTGACGCGCTGCATCACTATACAATGTACCCCAAACAACGCTGCAGCGGCAACGCGCAGGAATAGCCTCACGACATGAATGCAAACCCAAATCAAAGAAGCTGACCAAGCTAGAAGAGGAGGTAATAGTCTAATATATACTTGAGCTAGATTTGCAAGGATTTGCGCCTACTCTGGATATTGTACAAGCAATGGCCAACAAACTGCTTGCAGAGCATGCAGCGGGCTAGGTTGGCACAAATTGGCCCAAAAACTTCATTACATAGACACCTAAGCTTAAAATGCACCGGAACCGACCATATGAATACCAAAGAGCTCTATGCAAAGATCCAGAGGCTATACAGGCCTGGTTTGCCCTTGTACAGCGCATCAAGGAGAAGTACGGCATCCTAGACCAAGACAAGTACAACTTTGACAAGTCTGGCTTCCAGATAGGTGTTATTGTCAGCCACAATACTCTATGGCCTTCTAGACGCTTGCTACATGCGGCATGTTTGCTACATGCAGCATGTTTGCTTACAGTATGTTTGCTACATGCAGCACGGTTGCCTGCAGTATGTTTGCTACATGCAACATGTTTGCTGCCTCGGGTGTATTGCCCGAGTTCCTAGCATATATAGAGCTCTGACTCCCATAGTCAATACAGGACGCTTCTCCCTCATGTTCTCGACTTGGTCCCATTGACAGTTATCTCATTGCAGCTAGTTGTTACAGGCTCAGAGAGACGCCATTGGCCCAAGGCAATACAACCAGGGAATTGCAAGTGGGTTACGGTGATCCAAGGAGTCAACGCTGCTGGTTGGGCGCTTCCACTATTCATTATCTTTGCAGGCTAATACCATCTCTCTGCCTGGTACAAGGGCAACAATATACCAAAAGATTGGGTTATTGCAGTTAGCAATAATGGCTGGACAACAAATGAGCTTGGATTTGAGTAGTTACAGCACTTTGACAGGCATACAAAGGATTGTACAGTGGGTACGTACCGTCTGTTGGTTATTGATGGCTATGCAAGCCACAACTTGCTCAAATTCCAGGAGTATTGCAAGGAGAGCAAGGTTATCACACTCTGCATGCTGCCACATTTATTGCATCTGCTTCAGCCTCTGGATGTTGGGTGCTTTTTGCCCCTAAAGTGGGCCTATAGGGTCTAAATTAGCACATTTGTGCGCAATCAGATCAACCATATCACTAAGCTTGAGTTTCTACCAGCCTTTAGGACAGCCTTTGATCAATCATTCACAAAGGCCAATATTTGCGTAAGCTTCCAAGGAGCTAGGTTAGTTCTGCACAATCCAGAGGCGGTGTTATCAAAGCTAGATGTAAAGCTCCGTACGCCTACACCTGTACCAAAGGACACCCCATGGGAAGCCAGAACACTAAGCAATGCCCGCAAGTTAGAAGCTCAGTCAATGCTAATTTGTGAGCGCATTCAAAGGCACAAGAGCTCCTCACCTGCTTCTATTATTGAGAGGCTTGATCAGCTAGAGAAAGGCTCTACAATAGCAATGCATCAGATGGCGTTAATGTGCAATTGGATAGCAGATCTTGAAAGGGCAAATCAAGCAGCTACAGAACAGAAAAAGCAAAAAGAAAACGGCAGATTCAGAACCAGGGAAGCCTGACAAAGGCACAAGGCAAGGAAATAATTGCTCAAAGGGACCTTGATGAGCAAATTAGGGGTGAAATGCGCCAATCTGGGTCACAATCAGGCAGAAGCATGCAGCGTACAAGGCACTGCCGCAGCTGTGGCAAGGCAGGACACAATTCTCAAATATGTAGAAAAGATGCAGAAGTCTCTGTAGATTAATTGAGCAGTCCTAACTAGTTTGTATATAATTGCATTGTTGAACTGCATGCGCATGAAGGTGACAAATGTTGGTGGGGTGGCCCGCTTGCTTGTCTGGCGCGCTTGCTTGTCCTTTACGTTATTGATTTTTTATACCTTTTTGGCTGCATGGTGCAGCGGGTGTAGACATGCCTCCTGACAGAAATTACGTCATTGCGTAGAGTTGTATCATGGTTGAGCAGCTTCTGTTGGCTGTATCATGCTGGTTTCCCGGAAATAAAGCAGATCAGATCAACCCCGGACAGCAGACTGTGGAATTATACCAGATGATTCGCTGTCGGACATGGAACCGTCGCATCCTGTGCGGCAGCTTCCGAGGCCGAGTCAGGGGCCCAGGTCAAGGGTCCAGGAAGCTACGTCATGTCTTGGACTATGGTGGGGTCGCATGAGCCTCTTTGACACCTCACTCGCCCGTCTACGTTGATACTCGAGGGATCAACAGTGTCATCGCCTTGGTGGGGTTGGATGATGTGCTGGACCCTGCCTAGCATTTGAAACGCGTTGCGGCATTCACCCGACGGACTACCTCGCCGGTGCGGTTAATAGCAAGCAAATGGCGGGTGACAGCACAAGGTGTGGGCGTGTCGCTTTTATAGGCGGCACATCGCGCCTGTCGAGGATTGCGCCATCTTGCGACGACAGCTGCGACTCACTATTCACGCAATACAAATACCCTCTACCTCTGCAAAAGCCACCAACTCAACCCGCGCTCACAACTCGTTCCAATCATCGTTCAAGCAAGCTGGAGACCTTATCACACCATCACCATGGCCAGCGTGTTCAAGGGAGGCTTCGGCTGCGCGACTAGCGACGGCCCCGCGACTGGCAATGCCGGCACCGAGTTCGTCACCACCGTGTGCCCGCTCAAAGGCGCACTCGACGGCTACGACAACACGACGCCATGCCGCGAGCAGACGATCAGCGTGCCCCCGGGCTTTGCGGACGCCATGACCGTGCGCGAAGAAGTGTACGGTGCGCAGGGCGTGCCGCTCGACGCCGAGTTCGATGATGACGACGCCCGCAGCTGGCACTGGGTCGCCTACGCCTCGGTCGCCGCGCACTCGACATACTCCCGCAAAAGCATGCACCGCGCCGGCTCCTCCAACACGCCCGCAGACGACGCCCGCCGCGCCTCTGCCACGGCCGTGCGCGTCCCCGTGGCCACCATCCGCCTCATACCCCCACCCCACGGCCCGAACCCGTATGCCGAGAGCACGCACGTGGACCCCGCAGAGCCCTACATCAAGCTTGGCCGCCTGGCCGTGCTTGCTCCCTACCGCAACATGGGCCTCGCGAAGCTGCTCATCAACTCGGCCCTCGATCACGCCACCCAGAACCCCGACAAGATCTACAGCCCGCCATCGCCTACGGCCCTCGAGCTCGCCCAGATGCAGGGCAACAACAGGGAAAAGGAAATCACGTGGCAGGGCCTCGTCATGATCCACGCTCAGGCCAAGCTGCAGAGCATGTGGGAGAAGCACGGCTTCCACGAGGAGCTGAAAAGCGAGCATGGCGAGGTGGAGCTTCCCGCCGAGCCGCACTGGGTCGAAGAAGGCATTGAGCACGTGGGCATGTGGAAGAGACTGCCGATGGAGAAGAGGAAGAGGTTGTCCCTTTCTTCGCTTGACTCTTCTTGAATTTCTTTTTCATTCTTTTTCATTCTTTTTCTTCTTTTTCTTCTTTTTGCTTACGTGTGGTTTTTCTCGCTAGATGGTGCGGACGCCCGTTTGATCCATGGGCGAGATAGAATTCTTGTTGGCAGTCGGGATGGCGGCGCGCAGTGCCTTTTGACATGGTCAACTGGATTTGAGAGGGCGTTACTGGAGGTTCTGATTTCGAACAGGAAATGTGGGTTGGGATTGTATGGACGAATGGATTCATTGTCTGGTATACCCCCGTTTGTCGAAATTATGAGGAATGAGGACACGGCTGGACTGGGCTTTTTGGGGGATCGGATAGACGAGCGGTTTAGGCGTTATTGGGGATTTACATGGCATGACATGGCGATTCATGGCTGTGTCTTAGACTAGCATTAAGAGGCTTATTCTTTGTTTCGAACTCTCTTCCTTTTCATTTGTATCTTCGTGCTGGTGTTCTTAGCGCTGCGCCTTCCTCTCCATTGCATAAATGTTCGTTGATACATGTCGCGTCTTACCTGAATCTCTTCCTGTATTCTGCCTGCTCGCCCGCAATTTTCGTTAGATATCCCTTTGTACAATCAAGGAAATAGCGAGGCCAGGTCATGAAGCGCTACTCTTAGACTAACACCAGTACCTCAACATCCGACTTCTTTGTTTCGGGAAGCAGAGAGTGCACCGAGAAGGCGATATGGGAGAAATCCAAGAAAGATCCAACCGCCGAGTCAGAGAAACTCAAAATCTCACTTGCGCAACTCAGGGTCTGGAATGAAGTGCTAAAAGCAGAAGTCTAGCTCCGTGGCCAGAGTATCCGTAGGTATGCGCAGGCGGCTGAAGCCTGCAAACCCACTATCTCGGATGCTATCGCGACCAAATGGCCAGCAGAGTTGACGAACGGCAGCGACAGAGACGTAGATTACAAGATAAAAGCCATGGAGAAGGGCCGCGAGGAGTACTATAGGGTGTTCCAGGTATCGGAGATCGAGCTTCCTCAAGACGAATTCGAGGAAAGCGGTGCAAAGAGCTAGGGACTGATGTTAAAGTCTTGCCACGCAGACGTGCTCGAGATGCAAGAATCACTGGCTGGACCGCGGGTATGGCCCTTTCGTTGATGAAGTCATGGTCTAGGTTAGGGGCGTAGAGGGGTGTGGCGAGTAATCACAACCGCCTAAAGTCGGACGCAACTGCCAGCGGGGACAAGACAACCATACCCCACAGACCAATAAGCTCCATCATGCAAAGTATTTCCAAACATGGCGCGTTAGCATCGAGCCGTGTTGATAATATCAACCTAACTCTCCCTCTTCCCACCTCTCAACACTTTCTCTAGTAGGCCTCCACTAGCTTGATTAATCTCCAATCTGTCCCCAAGTCCACGAACACAATTTCGACCCTCATATCCAAAGTCTGTAGGCGCGATGATAGCAGCAACATCTCTCTCGCATTTCTGCAAAACTAAATCCTCGTCCTAGCTAATCGTGCATTATGAAACCTTCCTCATGCTGAGCGCCGAACTGCACAACTCTACCCTGAGCTCCGCGCCCTGCATGGCTGCGGTCAAAACATGGCAAAAAACTTGTGCAATGCACATCAACACACTCCTGGGCTCCGTATTCTGGGCGCAAATCGAGCCCTTGGAGAACCACTTCGGCTTCTCCAACCTCGATGCTGTTCTCCTGGCAGCACGCGAACATGGAATAAAGCTAGTGTTGTTGTGGTTTGGCAGCTTCAAGAATTGTATGTCAACGTTTATACCCGGGTAGGTTAAATACAATGTCAAGAGGTTTCCGAGGGTGCTTGTTGAGCATTGTGGGCAGTGTGCATGCAGGAAGATTTGACGGATTGAACTGAAGTTCTATTGTCCATGGGGGTGAGAGCTCTATATATGCTGGGAACTCGGGCAACCGTATCTCAGGTACAGACGCCTGGAAGGTTGTCTAGCAACGTAGGCAGCAAACATACCGTAGACGGCAAACCTCCCATCGACAATGAAACTTCAGTTCAATCCGTCAAATCTTCTTGCATGCACACTGTCCACAATACTCAACAGTGCTTGTGCTGGAGGCGGGGGGGTAAGGGGAGGACGGTGGAGTTGTTGAATTCGTTTTGAGAGGGAAATTGGCGGGCAGATGTTAGGGCGCTTGGGAAGTTGATGAGGCATTTGAAGGAGGTTTATGAGAGTCATAACACGGTGCTGATGGTGCAGGTGGAGAATGAGAGTGGGCTGCTGGGGCATTCATGCATTGACTATAGGAGTGAGAGCTCTATATAGATGCTGGGAACTTGGGTCCCAGAACCTCAGGTACAAACACCTAGAAGGTTCACCAAACACCAACTTTCCAAAGTTGCAGAAAGGTCAAAATTCTTTGATTTTTTTGACCTTTTCTATCTCAAATTCCCTTCCTGATCTCTCTATAGCGTTATTCCTATGCTACAGCGTCCTGCGCGCTGCCTGGGCTAAAGCCAGTGACTACTACACTAAGCTTGATTGATCGCCCGCATACTACGCCGCTACAATACTCTACCCATACTACAAGCCGTACTGTGAGACTGCCTGGGCGGATACACCTGAGTGGATTGCTGCAAACAACAATGCGTTTCAAGCACTTTGGAGCAAGTACAAGAGTGCGCGATTATCCTCCAGCACTACTGCTGATGGCAGCAACCTTGATGAATATGAGAGATGGAAGAGGTTAGAGCCAAAAGCAGAGAAGGGTTCAGGAGCCGCCAACAAGCCTATCAAATACTGGGTAGGGCTGCGCAATCGCTACCCCAACCTTGCCCAGATGGCCCTTGACGTCATCTCCATACCTGCCTCTAGCTGTGAGTGTGAGCGCATGTTCAGTGAGCTTGGCAACCTCCTTGAGACTTGAAGACGTGCAATCTCACCCCAGTTATTGGCAGCTATACAGTGTGTACGGAGGTGGTGTAAGGCTAGCTTTGGCAGAAGCAGCAGCAGCAGCAGCAGCGGTGTTGCAACATCAAGTACAACAGACAATGAGCTAGATCTCATCTGGCAACTGTGCAATTGGGATACTGACAGCAAGTAATTTGTATATAAAGCTTGACTTTAATGGTCTATGGCATTGGCTACATAGCCGGGCTCTGCCCAGATAGCCAATGCAGTGCAGTTCCTCAGTCTTCACACCGTCACATTATCTCATAGGTACACATAGTTTTGTCAAGCCTCAATCAAGCCCTCAATCAAGCCAACTCCAAAACCGCTATCAAGCCGATCAAGCCAAGCCTAACACCATTATTGCAAGCCTCAAGTCAAGCCAGAGGCTGAGGCTTGATCGGCTTGATTGTTATCAACTATGTAGTTTGATGGATACAACGTCCCCAGCTCTTGTTAGGCGAACTCGTACCCCCCCGCGGGCCTTACTGCAAGAGAATATTATATCACTCATTTCCTACTTGGGTATCTCTTCCTCCAATCCTTTGATTTCCTCCCTACCCGCAAACCACCCCATCCCTCGGTTTTTCCACAATCTCCTCCCCCTCCCCCTTCTCACCTACAAGCACCTCCTCTTCTACCCTGCCACCAGGCTGCAGACCTACATCCCTCACATCTTCCTCACCCCTCTTCACAACCTGCTCGGCCTCCTGCTCCAACTTCTTCCTCTCCTTCTTACTAACAGTCATACTGCCCTTCTCAATCGCTTCCTTAGGCAGCGGCCGGACATACGGTTGGCAGACCCAATATGGTCTCTTGCAGCGCGCTACTGTGGCTAAGGAGGATTCGTAGGGGTCGAGAGGCTCGGATGACGTGTCTTCGGTAGCGGTGGGCTGAGGTGTGGATGCTGTAGTCGGGTTGCTGATATCGTTGTCGGCGTGCTCTTGCTCGTATTTCTGGATACCTTCCTTAACGGCCTTCTCTGTGAGAGCAAGGACGTTCTCAAAGGCATCAATATCGCCTGTTCGTGAGCGTGCTAACGCGTCTCGGACGTTGTGGTGTTCGGCTACTAGTGGGCGTAGGAGGTGGAAGAGATGTGCCTGCATAGCTGTCAAGTTGGGATTCGCCGTCTTCTCCTTCTTCTTGTCCGACTTTGACATTTGCTTCCGCTTCTTCTTTGGTGGACCTTCTTCTTCATCCTCTGTCTTCACATTCTCCTGTTCTGGTACATGCTCAGGGTCCCCGGGCAACCACAAGGGCTTTCGGTTCGGTGGCTCCTGGCCTAATGCGTATTTGTGTATGATGTCCAGATACCGCCTCATCACGGCATCCATTCTGTACCCGCCTTTCCCATCGCGGCCGCGCCAGTACTCTCCTCCTTCTTGGCCAACGGGCGGTGGTGCTGCGAATATAGTCGGATCGTAGAGATTTCCTTCTGCACTCATGACGCCGTCTGCACCAGTGGCCTCCAGACATGCTGCGATATCCTCGTGCTGCAGGATGTTGCCGTTGGCGAAGAGGACCGTGTCTTTAGGTAGGTTCTCCCGTAGATGGCGAATCATTTTCCAATCCGCCAGTCCCGTGTTGTGTCCTTTCTGCTCTCTCCGCCTGCCGTGCACTGTGATGATACTCGCACCTGCATCTAGGAGAGTCTTGGCATACGCCAGTGTCTTCTCCGGGGTCTCGAGGACGCGCATCTTTGCCGTGACCGGTACATCCAACTCCTGATGCAGCTTCCGTATCATACTGGCGATCAGGTCCCAGTCCTCCTGCAGGAACGCGCCGTACTTTCCCCTCTTCGCAATACCCTGTGGACACCCCAGATTCAGATCGACCGCATCACAGAAGGGCGCAACGTGTTTCGCCGCTCGTAGGAAGTCATCTGGGTCGTTCGAGCAGAACTGCACGATCAGAGGCCTGTCGAGTGCCGGGTGTCCATCAAGATGTCTTTCCGACCCGGGGAGCTGTGACAGGTAGTAGTCATCCACGGGCGACGGGATCGTGCACTTGAGAGGCTGGAAATGTGTGTCGCGGTAGTTGCTCTTCTCGCCGAACATCTTCGAGTGGAACATGGGCGTGTAGGCTAGGAGTGATTTCTGCTGGGACGCAGGGAGGAATGAGCGCGAGAGCAATCGCCATGCCTACAGCCAAACATTGTTAGTCGACATCCCAGCAGTAGAGAGGCACAGAGATGCGAAGAGACATACGAACTCTGACTGTTCGACCATGGGCGCCAAAACGAGCTTCGGACTCCCGATGCTCTCGTAGAAGGCGCGCCCATGCAGCTTCCCGCGCTTTCCATTCTCCTGCGCCACTCCGTTCAATATTGTCTCAGTAGCCATGACCGCGAAGTGTCGCCTCGGTAGTCCGACCACTCCCCTGGGGGCGATCGCGCCCCCAAAGCCCTTGAGAAGGAAGGAGTGTATGGCGTCGGGTTGACTGAAGGCTTGTTCGATTTGCCAGAACCCTCGTCGAATGATATACCGCGAACCCACGAAGACGCTGTACGATGGTGAGATCGTGGTCCGAAAAATCAACATTGACACGGGCCAATCGGAGCTCGCCACGCCCCCGAAACGGGGCACTAGTGTTGTGCTCAAACAGCTCCTCGTCATACATGTCGCATTTTGGAAGCTCTTTTCGACCTGCTTCAATGCATTATTTACGACGATGTTGCCTGAATGCCGCTGGGACACTGTGCCGTGCACATTCAACGATAGTCCTAGGCTGAGACATGCAAGGAGACGAACGGGAAGAGCAGGTATGGGTCACCCACCTAATCTTGACTAGGTTTCACGCCGTCTGGTACTGACAGATATCCTCATCAGAAACAGTCACGTAGGCACACTAGCACTCCTCCTTTTCAAAAAGTATTAATGTTGATTGCAATAAACAGCTATGCCCCATTACCCAGCTCCGAACACCCGAACGCCAGAGCACCATACGGTACAGCAAGTCGATACTCATAAGCATCGAGCCACTCGAAACCTAAAACCACAAACGCCAGTCTAACTATGCATGCACCACCTCCCGTTCATTCATCCCCCGTCAATCGACTGAGGCCGTCATCTGTTGCTATCGGCTCAACAGTCATTACTCAGATATCCCAGCGGCCGTAACACAAGATGCCCCCACAAAGGGAAAGACTGGTGTCTATGGGTGTGCCACAGGAGGAAGAAGGAAACGCTGAATCGTAGGGGGAGCAGAAGACGACCCGAAAGCAAGACGCCGATATTATGTTGTTATGCTGACGCTTCGATTATGAAGCTGAAGAAAAAGGTGGAATGGCCAGTACCGGAGCAATCGTGGCCACCCGGATATCATCAAGAGGAAGATTTCGTTCGTCGAAAGTGTTCGGTGGTGAAAGTTCATAGGGGATTGGCACGCCAATATACAGTCAAGGAGCGAGGAGCGAGCTCAGAAGGTGCTCCAGTTCCAGGCGCCCTGGAAGCTCTGCGCCAGGCTACCGACTCGAGCGGTCTCCGGTCGCTTCGCTGGTGCCGGTGTCTCGATCGACTGGATAGCAGGTACGCTGATCGTGGAGCTCTCGCTGTTGGTGCGGCTGGTGCGCAAGTGCTCCCACTCCCGGAACGAGCTGTGGCAGCGGTTGCAAGCACGATGCCAGACACCTTGAGGATGGAAGCGCGCAAGCTCGTCAAGCCGGACTTCGTTAGCCGAGTGCTGCCAGCAGTAGATGCCGCCGCACTTTCGGCAGTGGTGCCGACGCTGGAAGAAGCCAAAGGGTTCCTGGCAACATGGGGCGGAGCAGACTGAAGTGGAACTGTCGGCCTGGAAAGGTTCGTTAGTACGATGGGTCTAGGATATCGGTATGGGAACAGGTCGGCAACGGACTCAACCCTGTATCGGGCCAAGCGTCTAGAATGTGCTAAACCGATTGCGTGTGCGCCAAAGACAGAAGGCCGGTAACAAGCAGAACATGGGGACTACACCAACTTGTTGCAACATGGCTCGATGTGCAGCAACGTCCCTGTTCGGGTCTTGCCTCGACGACATCTTGGTGAGATGGTAGCCCATGCGAAGCGCTCGGCTCGTCGGCGACGCAGACGGCGGGAAGCAAGACCAATACGACGCTAGAGGTATCCACTCGCACCAAAGTACGTAAGAGCTAACCTTGAAGGATGCGGGCACGCGACAGGGAAGGATGCGCAAGGCTAACGGCGGCAGAGCAACAACAAATAAGAGAAAAGCAATAACATACCTGCCAGTGGTTGCGAGTAATGGGTCCAACGACGGGCGAGAGGAATTCGGCGTTGTAGAGGCTAAGCATATCCTCGTTGCCAATCTGAGAGACGGGCGTAGCTTTGCTGTCGTCTGCTAGCTGGCCAAAGGAACACTTGGTGGACCAGTTGGGGGAGCCATTAGCGGAGTCGACCTTGGGTGGTGACTTGCTGGCCGGTCTCTCCGTCTTCCTCAGGGCTGCGGGTATGCCGATGGCGGTACGGGGCTGGTAGATACCCTGATGGCGGGTGAGGGGCAATTGCTGCTGCATAGTGCGCGGCGACGTGGGCGAGATGTTGTTGGGCGTGTTCAAGCCTGAGGCGGTCGGTGAGTACTGGGCCTGCATCGACTTGCGGTACGCATGCTGCTGGTACGGTGCGTTCTGCGGGATCGCAGTCGCGGCGGAGAAGGTGGTGGCCATGTTGGTTGACAGTCGGTAGTTGGAGACGTTAGAAGATTGTCGCGACGGAGAAGGTGCTGATAAGGACACACTGGCGGTGAATGTGCCTGTCGGGCGCCCAACGAGACGCGTGCGGCTCTTGGTTGATATCGACTTTGGTTGGTCGCTGACGCACAGGCAGGCGATAAGAGAGCCCGGGAAACGGTGGTACAGCAGGTGCCGGGAACCGTCAGAGCATTTAGCGGCGCATTGTTCAAGATTGTTGATGGCGAAGAGAGGATAATAGAAGAGAAGAGGTGAGTGGTGAAGGAGCAGCGAAGGAGAAAGTGTCGCGTGAGACCTGGATCTGGGGTGAGGCTCCTCTGGGGCAATCGAGGATTAAGAATTACCCACAGCGGAGTGGTGGATGCGCACCATGGCCCGAAGGAGCATGCCTGCAGCGCCAAGACTGGCGCTCGGCGCGAGACCGGCATCCATGCATCGTTATTTTATTACCAATTGGGACCGCGCGGGCTAATCCGACTTGCGCGCCCTCACTCGACACCTTTCAAGACGGCACAAAAGAATGCGCAAACGGAGCGCCATGTCTATGCGACTGTCTCTGCCTTTTATCTTGCCAAAGCAACATCTCGTTATCCCGCAATTGCAAGCGCTGTACAACAGCTTCGAGCGGCCGTTGCAGGCCCACTTTTCCCCGTTGCTTATCTCTAGCCAATGGTGCGCCGCTAGTTGGGCAATCATCCTTAGTCGCGATTCTCCGAGGGAGCTCTGGAGCCATGGAACTGCTGCGTAAAGCGTGAGATTTGATACGGCTATAGTGCAGCATGAATGTTCTTGAGACTGTGGTCGTGGGGACCGCGTGTTGATAGACATTGCGCACTGTAATGATACGTAGGTGGCGGTCGAGTCCCGAAGACAGAGGCAGGAGAACCGCCACAAGCGCACCAATTCCGCCGCTGAAGTGCGGCCAACCTGGCGGGGCATCGCCACAATGCATCGTGAGCCTCGAAAACCCGTAGCAAGACGCGCGCGCGCAATATCGATAGATTGCACTCCACCTTTCGTGGTTATGCGGTTAGACCTCACGATCCGAAGTACGTGCATCCAAGCATCCATCTGTTGATTCGCATTTGTAAGTGGACCATAGTTAGGTTCCGGCAAAGCTGCTCTTCCGAGATTGAAGCAAGAAGCGCACGTGTGCACTAACACTTCGCATGAGATGGTCTTCCTTTCACTGTGGTGGCGTCTCGGCTCAACCTGCCTGGCCCGAGGCTGGATGCACCAGTGCCTCGCCTCGACGTCAGCCATCATGCACTACGGGCATGGCGGGGAAACACCTGCACCCTCATCTTCTTAGTTGTGGGGTTGGAGACGTGACAGCTGTGCCTGCCACTCTAGCACGAACAAGTCATCCACCTTACAGACCTTGCGAGGGTTTACTGCAGCTACTAAAGGCTATCCTGGACGCTGGACCTAGGTGGCAAGCATGTCGACACCGCTCAACACCGAGCCCGTCTCGCCAAAAGCAACACCTCTGCCTC
Source organism: Clathrospora elynae (assembly GCA_010015635.1). Lineage (NCBI taxonomy): Eukaryota > Fungi > Ascomycota > Dothideomycetes > Pleosporales > Diademaceae > Clathrospora > Clathrospora elynae. The sequence continues at coordinate 3,230 of ML976300.1, read as the reverse complement.
CGCTTCCATCTGAGGACCCGCTCACGCCTGCACAATGGAAGACACTGTTCACTATCACCGATGCCATCATACCGGCCATCAAGCCTATGTCGACGGTGAAGGCGCAGACGGAGATCGCTGTCACGGATACTGGGTACTCGACTGCTGTCAGCAAGTTGCGAGCACTCACGCCTAAAGACGACCCCGATGCTAAGGCAGCTGCGAAAGAGTATTTGGACGACTATGCGAGTAAAGACCCGGCGTTCAGGTTGGAGTTACAGAGGGTCTTCGCCATGTATATGCCACACAATCAGAGGAAAGAGTTGCGTATGCTCCTGAATGTGCTGAATACTCGAGCTGGATCGTTGGCTTTGACTGGATACATAACCCTGATCAGCGAGCAGCCAGCTCATATCAGGGAGTCTATTATACAAGGATGGGCTGGCGCACGCCTGGGACCGCTTCGCCAGCTCCGCCGCTCATTGACGATTCTTTCCAAACAAGCGTGGATTAAGACTTCGCTCTCTCTGCGACGCGTTATAGGTGCTCCCCGAGTACCCGTTGGCATGAAGCCTGGTAAAGGCTTCGACTACGAGTTTATTCAGATTCCGCCTGGCGACAAGCCGGAAGTCATCGAGACTGATGTGATCATAGTAGGAAGTGGCTGTGGAGGTGGTGTCAGCGCGAAGAACCTTGCTGATGCTGGATATCGTGTGTTGGTTGTGGAGAAGGCGCATCACTGGACTCCAGACCACTTCCCAATGGCCGAGGTCAGTGGCTGGCACCACTTGTTCATGAACGGCTCCTTCCTGACCGCCGATGACAGCTCAGTAAACGTTGTGGCGGGCCAGTCATGGGGTGGCGGAGGAACAGTCAACTGGTCTGCTTCTCTCCAGACGCAAGGTTACGTCCGTCGCGAGTGGGCAGCTCGAGGCTTACCGTTCTTCACATCCGCCGAGTTCCAGGAATGCCTAGACCGTGTCTGCGATCGTATGGGCGTCTCAACCGAGCACATCAGGCACAATCGATCGAACGAGATGCTCCTCAACGGCGCCAGGAAACTCGGCTGGTCCCACAAGCCCGTTCCCCAGAACACCGGGAAAAGCCAACACTACTGCGGCTACTGCACGTTCGGCTGCGGCTCCTGCGAAAAGCAAGGCCCAGCAGTATCCTTCCTCCCCGATGCCGCACGCGCTGGCGCAAAGTTCATCGAGGGTTTCCACGCAGAGAAGATTATGTTTTCCGACCAAGGGGGCAAGAAAGTAGCGGCAGGCGTCCTCGGCACATGGACATCCCGCGACATCAACGGTGGCGTCTCCGGCGCACCTCTAACGCGCCGAAAAGTTCTCATCAAAGCAAAGCGCGTCATCGTCTCAGCAGGGACTATGCAATCACCCCTCCTCCTCCTACGCTCCAGCCTCAAGAATCCACAGATCGGCCGCAATCTGTACTTACATCCTGTCACGGTGCTCGGCGCGGTACACAAAGAGGAGATCAGGCCCTGGGAAGGCGGGATCCTCACCTCGGTCGTCAGCGAATATGAAAACCTGGACGGCAAAGGCCATGGCGTCAAGCTCGAAGCTACGAACATGGTGCCGTCGGCGTGGCTCATGTGGCTGGACTGGAAGAGTGGGTTGCAGTATAAACTCGATGCCGCGAGGTTGAAACACATGGCGGGATACATTTCCATCGTCCGAGACCGAGACACCGGACGCGTGTATGCCGATCCCGTGGACGGCAGAGTGAGGTTCCAATATTCGACTAGCAAGTTTGACAAACAGCACATCCTGGAGGGTATCATCGCGTTGGCGAAAACTCAGTACGTAGAGGGTGCGCAGGAGATCTTCACTGTTATGCCCGGTATGGCACCTTTTATCCGCTCACCGACTGCACCATCCGCAGATGGTATCAATGATGCGGCGTTTCAGGCCTGGCTCAATGATGTCAGAACACATGGCTTTCCGACGCCAGAGAGCGTCTTCGTGTCAGCGCATCAGATGGGCAGTTGTCGAATGAGTGCGCTGGAGAAGGATGGGGTTGTTGATGCAGAGGGCAAGGTTTGGGGCACAGCGGGATTGTATGTGGCGGATGCGAGTGTCTTCCCCAGCGCGAGTGGGGTTAATCCCATGGTCACGAATATGGCGATTAGTGACTGGGTTAGTCGGGGGATTGCGAGGGGGTTGGAGGAGAGCGCGAGGCTGTGAATGTGTATCTATCTTACAGGTTATCAAAGAGGAAGTGGGTGTAAAGGCAGGCTTGTATTTGGGCGCGTAAGCTCGTCGCCAGCTCATGTGATGAGCCAATTTCTGTGAGGGAGGTATGGGAGATTATGATGTGTGGCCGCCTTGTGGCTCAAGTCTCATAGATCTCGACGCTCACGTGCTGAAATTGGAGAGTATGTACTCCTATCAGTGAGCTGTTGGATTGGCCACTCTTGCGCCATGGGTTGTTGTTTGTTACTCGGGGTTACCTAGCTTGTGGATTGGTAAGGGCAAGATTCCCTGCTCATGACTAAGAAAACAGAGCGTTACTGTCACTCCAGGCAGAGAGGCGCAGTAGGTAGATAGAGATGTTCTTTAAGCCGCTGCTGGTGCCTGATTAGGGATAGCACCAAGGGTGTCAATGCTGCAGAGGGGCAGCGTGCGGCCAGTCTGAAACTTTTTCTGCAGGGCGAACAGCCTTATTGGGTTTCTCTTGAAGTGCCAACGCACAGCTACAGAGGACCATTAGCCAAGAATTTGGATCTAATCCTTGCTCATACAGTTGTTATACGTTTCTTGGGCTACATCTTTGCAGAATCTGTGTCATTTGAAACCCTTAGGGTCAATTCCCACATGCTTGATGTGCTTGGTGAGTATCGCAAGGGCGCGCTTGTATGTGAAGACTCTAATTGTAAGTTGGAGGAGTGGGGCATTGAGCCCTTTGTGGTTGTCTTAGAGGAGGATTTTCATATGCCAGAGTGGGCAGGTGTTATTGTTACCTCTACTCCTACACACCCACCAAACGTTGCTGTCCCAGATGCGACACGCGCAAAGAAGGCAGCCAGCATGGCCTTAACACTTGAAATTTCAGAGATGGAGGTAAAGGATAGGCCTGGCATTACCGTATCTCTTACCTCTCTCCTCACTTAGGGCTTAGAAGCTCACCATCCCTTGTACTTACTGAGACTCTCACCCCTTGATAAATACCCTCTTCTTACCTGAGCAGCCGTTGCTACTCACGTCCTCTATAGTCTCAGACTCAGATAGGAA
>ML976299.1:6334-20836 GCA_010015635.1 Clathrospora elynae | reverse complement strand
GAGCAGGGCTTCTAATGTCCAATAAATGCCTAACACAAATGCAGGGCTTCCAGTGATAAGAAAAGAAGTGATCAATTTGAAATGTAAGGGTCACGCAAAGTATGCAGTTGCCTGGTAACAAGGTCGAATTGATAGAGAGCTATGGAGGAACACTGACGAGTTTTCAGTGTGCTTCGCTTATTTACAAGCTAAACAAGAAAGGAATAGATGGATCCCATCCATGTCTAGGCCTAGCCGAGATCTCCAGGGCCTGGCCCATTACAGTAATTTTGTAATTCCACCTACTCAACTATCCAATCTATGTGAGGCCTTTATAGGTCTAACTAACTAACTAGTTAACTATTCTAGTAGAGCGGGAGTGACATCACGTGTGCGGGTGGGGGGGGCCAAAGGGTGTTTGGATGCCCAAGGGACACAAAGACATAGACCACAACAACAGAAAATACCATAACACTTGCCTTTAGGCGTCAAGCCCTACCTACACTACTACACTATCTTTTTGTTTACACCTACTATGCCACCTTCCAGAGACCGCAGGCCTACAAAGCGCTACCTTGAAGCCATTAAGGCCCTCAATGATAAGCATAATGAGCTCAACAAGCAGAACGAGCCAAAGCACGCTTGGGTTATCTGTGGCACTGCATCACAGCCAGACGTTATCCCTGATGATTCACAACCTGCTGTGGATGCCCTGCAATCAGATGGGATAATGGCTGTTGCAGCGTTGCTAGCAACAGCAAAGATGCCGTTTCAATTGCAGTTGCACAGCCTTGTGCCAGAGTACGCTGGCAAATGGGTTAGGGCAACTGCGGGCTAGGTCAGGGTTAGGTTATGGGCTGCAAAGACTAGAGTTGGGGCTGGGTTGGGGGTACACCGGCCCGGGTTGGGGTTGGGGTGGGGCCATCCCAACACAGGGCTGGGTCTAAGCCACGCCTGGTTAGGGTTGGGTCGCCCCGGGTTGGGGTTAGGTCATCTTGTTCTACTCCAAAAAAGTTGCTAGCATAGAGCTTCTGCATTATCACAGTGGTTTATCACAGTATGAGCACAGTTTATTGCATTGTACACGTGTATTGTTGATATACACTTATCGCTTTGGCTTATTATCCTTCTCCTTCCTGTAACGCTTAGGTGTTCTACGTTTTTGCTTTGGCCAGTTTGCAATCAGCGGTGAATTGTCCTGTTCTTCCTCATGGTTAGTGTTCTCCTCTGTGTCCCCACGGTAGGGGGTATGAACAGGACCTGGGGTAGAAACTAAGTTTGGGGTAACAAGCGGCTGCATAATCCAAATTTGCAGCTGTTTTTGATTAACCTAACCCTGACTCCTACTACGGCCCAGCCCATACCCAGCCCTACTTATCACTGACCCAACCCTGCCTCCATGCTGTTGCCAATCACCTTGGGTTGGTGCTGGGTTGGGTTAGGGCCGCTGCCAAGACAACCCAACCCCAACTCAACCTAGACCCATTTGCCAGTCTAAGTCAAACGCAGCGCGGCGGACTAACTTATCCTGATCATTGTTGTTATTGATGTCAATTGTAGACATATCAAGCAGCTCTGCGTCTGGAATCCAGCCAGCACGCGTTGGCAGGTCTGGCTTGGTCTTTGCACCGCTGAGGACATCAGTCATATTGTGTAGTTTTGCATACATGGCAACGGCGGCATCCCATTTCCAGAAGTTCAAGCCATTGGCTTCGAGCTTTGGGACAAATGCCGCAGCGTCGTAAATACCCATGACGTATGTTGTTGTGTTTGGGAGGAGCCTTTTGGCATGCCTAAGCGTGCTGAGTCCGCTTGCGGAAGTCGCAAAGTAACTATTGCACCAGTTTGACGGTCTTGCAATAGAAATAAGCTTCTTAAACGGGCTGCATAACCTGATGGAAGATGGATGTGGTGAGCAAACTGATGTATTGGTGTAGCTATGGAAAGTGCTATATGAGGGAGCAGAAAGACTCTAGGCCTAGAGTGGACGCGCTAACCGCGCCCACCTCGAACAAACACCCTTGGCAACATGGTCAGCAGAACAAACACAACCACTATGAGCAGAGACAATTACATTCCATAGCACCGATACACTCTACCCAAACACGCTATGCGCAATTAAAAACTCTGTTTCACAACTGCAATCTATATTTACCGCTTAATAAGCCCCGCAGCCTCGGCCTTCATCTCCATCTCTTCATTCTTCTTCCTCTGAGCCTCAAGCTCCTCTTCTCTCTTCCTGCTCTCCTCCCTCTCAAGCTGATCCGGCCTGCGAATCGCAATATCCTTCGGCTTGTTATCCGAAAAGCCCCACTTGAGCGTCTTCTCAATGATCCAACACGCCGCAAAGTCAAATGCCATAATGCTGGTAATCATAATCTTAAACTCTGACGTGAAAGGCACGAGCTTGATTTTGGTATTGAGCTCGGGGATAAACTCCGTAGCACACGAGAATGCGACACCGGAGACAAGGACTAGACCCCAGTACATGCCCTTGTTCTCGCGGATCGACTTGGGATTGAAAATTCATGAAGCATCGTTCTCGAAGCTGTTCTCACGCACACATGATACAGGAGCAAAATGATGAGAAAAAAAACATCGCACAACTCTAGCAACACTGCCGTTCTCTCGTAGGTCGGAGTGAAGACCGGCGCTGCGCTCGAGCCCACGGAAGTGACAGTCACTGCCCTTGATCGTACTCCTTTCCCCAACCAACGATTGATACGGAAAGCGATCAACATAACTCTGCATCACCATCCCCTTCATCATCTCTTCAATCTCCAAAAAGTCCATCTTAGCACCAAAACTCATCCCATTCTTATCGAATCTGCATCCATCGCCTCAAAGCAGCGTCGTCTACAGCTCTCCTCCTTCACTAGGCATATGGTCACTCCAAAAGCAATAGTACGCGCTAACACCGCCGTTCCTCTCTGCAACCCGACGGAAGGATATTTCAGGCAAAGTGCATCGTATACATGGCGCGCAGGAAAGCGATGACCTACTTCGACCGCTTATTCGCGGATCGCTGTGTAGACTGTGTATGGGCCTGAAAGGATGAAGGTGACTATTGTCAAGATCATCTTCTTTGCATTGGATAAGTCTAGTAGTTCGGCGATGCGGACGTGGAGTTCCTGGATCTCGGACGACAGGTTATTGCGTATTCTGGTCTCCACACTCTCGACATAAGCGTCCACGGCGGCTTTCGCGGTGATTTGCACGTCATCTGTATCATCTTGTGGGGTGTCGTGGAGGAACTGCTTTGCATGGGGATAAAGGTCAACCATAGAAGTCAACAATCAAACATGTTTGCAAATATGAACTGTTGAAGCGCTATATTTGACGTTCTATCAAATCAAATATTGGTGGTGTAAAAGCTCAATCAAATGAAGCAGGAGACGGCATATTTGTTTGAAGTATTTGATTTATTTGATTGTTCCCTAGGCGCCTGGCTATCTGCCACAGTTTATTTTTCTATCGATGATTGCAGATGCTCTTTTGTACCTGTAATTGTGCGCAAACTCGCTACCAGATTTCAAATGAACACCCTTCAAATGAACACCCTCAAACCGTCATATCATCCTATGTTTCTCTAGCTATCCTACCCCATTTTTGAAACTCCAAAAGCCTATTGCGTTGTCTATCTTTGGTGTTATACTTTGTTATTATTGCCTCTATGCCGGCTGCTGGTTCAAAACGCTCTTGTGCTGCCTCCTCAACTGCAAACAAACGTGCCAAAGGCACGTCTTGAGGCACAGGCACAGAGTCACAGCCAGTACTTATAGATGACAGCCAACAGTCACTTCCTCTTCGTGTATCGCCCCGTAAAGCCCTTGCCACAACGCAAGCCAAGGCCGCCGAAACGTTTGAAGCTGAGATTTGCAAGTCTCAAGCAATTGTCGCTCCCACCGAGGGCAGCAAAGCAGTAACAGTTGCTTCGGCCGAGGATAACAATGCTGGTGATGAGAGCTTTGATGAGCGCTTTGTGGATGACTTTGAGGGCATAGATTGGAGTCGCTTGCCACGTTTCCAGAAGCCTCTCCAGACGCTCAAGCAGAAGAAAAGCTGGGTGTTTCAGCATGGCTATCGCGTCGCGTCACGCGCTGATTTAAACCGTACTTTCTTCATCTGCAAGTACTGCCATCAGCACAAGATCATGGATGTTACAGGCATTGGTGTTGCTGAAGTCACATACGCAAACAGTTCTGCTAGCGCTCATCTGGCCATAAACAAGACTGGCCACCGGATTACAAAAGCTGGTGTTGTACAGCCTGCACTGAACAATGGGCAACTTAGTATTGCCATGGCTACCAACCAGGGCATTGAAATAAGCCAAAGTGTTGCCAACGCGCTTGGCAACTTTGACGTACAGCGCTTTTGGCTTGCGGCCATTATATGGCTTGTAGAGAACAATCACCCAGTTACTGAGTTTGAGCAGCCGGCTTTTCGTGCCATGCTCACCTTTGCCAACCCAGAGGCAGAGGCAGCGTTGTGGAGAAGCCACAACAGTGTGTCGCGGTTTGTGCTGAGGCTGTACAACTACATGCTGCCGCATGTAGTCCAGGAGTTGTCTACGGCTGCCAGCAAGATCCACATAAGCTTTGACGGGTGGACGACAAAAGGTGGCAAGCGTGGTTTCTTTGGAGTAGTTGCCCACTACGCTACAGCTACTGGCAATATCCGAGACGTTGCTATCGACCTGCCTCACCTTACTGGCATCCATTCTGGAGAGCGTATTGCCGGCTGTATTGATCAGGTGTTGAGGAAGTTTGGCATTACATCAGCAACACTGGGTTACTTTGTACTTGATAACGCGTATGCCAACAATACTGTGGTTGCAAAACTCAGCGCTATGTACAACTTTTCAGCCCGCCAACGCCGCCTCCGCTGTGGCCCTCACACTATCAACCTTGTTGGCCAGTTGCTCATCTTTGGCAACAATCCTGACAGTTACAACAACGCTCCAGCCGAGTACAACAATGAAGAGCGCTTCATGCATGAATGGCGTAAACAAGGGCCTCTTGGCGTGCTTCTCAGTGTCATCAACTACATTAAAACACCGCAGCAGTATACGCTCTTTCAGACATTTCAGGCACACGCAAATTCTGAGTTACTAGCACATGAACGTCAGAAAATACTCAAGCCTGTCAAGCCAGTTACCACGCGCTGGAATAGCTTTTGTAGCGCTTTTGAGCGCGCTGCTCTTCTCTAACACGCCGTTAACGCATACACCAACCACCATATTGATGCTACACAAACAGCAGACTTGTACGCTTGCACACACAATAACAAGATGCCCAACGCTCCAGCTTGGATGAGATCTGATGGCCTTTCAGCCAGCGACTGGCAGGTGATCACTGAGTATATTGCAGTGCTCCGTCCACTGAAGGAGGCTACGCTGCGGCTGGAAGGACGCGGAAAAGCTGGCCGTTTTGGGGCAATATACGAGGTTATACCGGTGTTTGAGTATCTACTCAGTGAGTACAAGGCGCGTGTCAAGTTGTATGAGCACGTCAACTATGAGGCAGCCGATGCGCCTGAGGATCACCTTGCAATCAACCTTCGAGCAGCATGGGCAAAGCTTAATGATTACTACTCAAAGCTTGACGACTCAGTTGTATACTATGCTGCAGTCAAACTACATCCATACTATAAGCGGTACTGTGAGCGTAGCTGGCGCGACAAAGGCGACTGGCTCCGGTCATCAAAGCAAAGTTTTCAGCAGCTTTGGGCAATGTACAAGCCTGTCTCTACCTCCCCAAAACAACGCAAAGCTCGCCTACCAAACGCTATTGATGAAGCAATTGCTGCGCTTGTAGATGACGACTCTAGCGACAACAAGCTCACAGATGAGTATGAGCAATGGAGCCTCCTTGAACCCAAATGGACAAGCCAGCAGTTTGCTACCAATGGCCATCCCATCCGCTATTGGCTAAGCCTACGCTCTAAGTACCCTCACCTTCACCGCTTGGCTATCGATGTTTTGACTATACCGGCAAGTAGCTGTGAGTGTGAGCGCATGTTTAGTGAGCTTGGTGATCTGTTGGAGCCTCAGAGGCGTAAGATTGGAGCTCAGTTACTTGCTGCACTTCAGTGTATACGGGCATGGATGAAAGTGGGTATAAAAGTACCATCTGAGACAGCTGGAAAGCGTCTAACTGATGATGAGATTGACCACATCTACAGCCTCTGTGAGTGGGATAAACCATCTGAATAGAGCTGTGAGGGTCCGTTTGACTGGAGGGTACAACGGGAGCTAGTAGGCTCAATGTATAGTACGTAGTTGTTAGGACGCAAGGTTGGTTCTTGGGGATAAGTGGGATCGGGATTGGGAGGATGATATAAAGACAGTAGAAGGGGCTCTCTCTAAAGCGTACCAAAGGGATAGAACAAATTGCATTGCTTGTCACTTAATGAGTGTTACGATCCGACCAATACCAATACAAAGAACAATGCTCCCTCTCTAGGAACGACCAATGGGGTTGCACAGGCAACAGCCTTCCCCAGAAACAGATAAGCAATTGCTCGTTGATGAGCGCTATCAGATAACGGGCTGGCAGCAACGTTGCAATCAAGCGCTTGTTGACAATTGCCCATGAATGAGCATGTCGTCCCATTTAGACTGATCAGTAGATAGTATATAGACAGCACTTCGAGCCCTTATGGATTGATGTGTTCAACTCATCAAGTAACAAGCAATACTACTGTTCTATCTTTGATCCGCTTTGCAGAGAGCCCCTTCTACTGCATTTGCATCGTCTCTCCCCTTCATTCCGATTTGCATCGTCCCTCCAATCCAATTCGCATCGTCCCTTCGATCTGATTTGCATCGTCCCTCCCCTCCAATCCGCTATGCAGAGAGCCCCTTCTACTGCATTTGTATCACTCCCCAATCCTGATCCCACTCATCCCAGAGAACCAACCTTGCATTCCCCTAACTACGTACTACTAGAGCCATCCAGCTCGAGTCGCACACTCCAGACGGACGGACCCTCACAATGAGTTGAACACAATTGTGCTGTAGGAGCATATCGTGGCTATCTATATATTCATGCATGTCTTTGCTCCATGGGAGCGTCATGCGTGTTGAGGCAAGTATTGTTGCTGAGCATTGTTCAAGAGTGTCGTTGCAATCAACGCTGGCCTGCTCGTGATTAGCAAGTGCTTGCCTTGTTCCGGTAAGCGCTCCATTTGGATGTGGGACGGCCTGTCTGTCAGTCTTGATGCAATCCCATTGGTTGCTCATATGGAGTAGCACTGCTTTTTTGCGTTGACATTGGGTTGGATCATAACAAGAGCTTCAAACAATCAAACACCAAATCAAACACCAAATCAAATACCAGAAAAACCTTCAAACAACAAACAAATCAATCACGACTCTAGAAATCGTCAAACAAACCAAGTATAGAGCCTCATATTTGTTTGATTTGATTGTTGACTTCTATGAGGTCAACCAAGGCGGGTTTCAGGGCAGTTCGCTTGAGAAGAACTTGCTGGCCGACATCGCAGTTGGCACGGAGATATCTCTCCATAGTGACTGGATTGTCAAATGGGTTGATGGGGCTTGTTCTTCCACCAGCCGCTCGTGTTCGAACATGATTTTGTCTTTCTTTCTTTTCATTTCCAGATATTCTAATGCTTTTCGAGCTGCGAACAATCCATTGGGGAGCGCGGGAATATACATGGCTCCGAGAGCTACTGGTCTTGGATGAGTGGTAGTTGGTGCAGGGTGTCGTCTTGCTTCCATTTGTCGCTGCTGCCCTGGTGCGGCGCGCCTTATCTCTTGGGCGGCACGTCGCTTCTCTTTTGCAAGCTCGCATTCTCGCACCTCTAGGGGTTGTAACTTTCGCCGATGAAAGTCAATGGGCTCTCTGTATTTTTCTTGTATTCCGTTAGGCGACAAAAGTATCTCGCCAGGTGTTTCAGACGCGTCATTTTGCTGTCCAGCTGCTGCTGGCCTGGTCTGCAACTATTACCACGCCCCGGTGTAAATACTTGAAAGCTTGCCATAGCGAAAATTGTTGAAATGGTACAGAGGTCATTGATGGGTAATGAATGTTGAAGCGACTCAGCCCGCTACAATCGCTGGAATTTGCCTCCGATTGCCCACTTCTTCATCTCTCGGCATTTCCCCCCTGAGTCCTTCCGTCTCTTCCTTTGACATTACATCATCGACTTCGGTGTGCGATGTTTTGTTTGTTACCAAGGTAGCAACATCATGATTGATCATAGTTCAACTTTGTCTAGGCAGTCGATCGAGCAACTTGGGTGTTTTTGCGACATTTGGATAGAGATGCGTGAGAATATCCTTCAGGTAGGAAGGTCGCGAGAACACCTGATCACGCGCACGCGCTGACTGAGCAGCGATGTTTGCGACCACGCAGTCAGTCAGCATCCCGCAGTTTCGGTCGGCTCCATGATGAAATATATAAGAGTGCGCTCAAGCACGCCGCTCAGTGACTTGTGTAAGTACTCCCGTTCAAAAACATCAAATCGGTATTTTCTCTTTCCCACTATGCTCGATCACATCGGCATCACCGTGCCCCTTTCCCGCTTCGAAGAAGTCGTCGTATGGTACCTCGCCGCCCTCACACCACTCGGCTACTCCAAGCAACAAGAATTTCCCGGCCATGGCGTCGGTTTCGGACCAGACAGGTTCAATATCACGTTCTGGATCGGTGCTAAGGAGGGAGAGAATGTTGCTGCTACGCACATCGCGTTTCGTTGCTCGGACCGAGAGACGATGGAGAAGTTCTATGCGGAGGCGGTCAAGGCGGGTGGAAAGGATAACGGGAAGCCCGGTTGGAGACATCAATTTCATCCGAAGTACTATGCTGGGTTAGTGCTGGATCTTGTTGGGTGAGTAAGGAGAAAACGTGATGGTTGTGAGCATAGTGACTGATTTATGTGTAGGAACAATGTTGAAGTCGTAGATCATGGCGTGCCACGTTGACTGTTGGAGAGTGGAATAGCTTCAAATTGATTTCCATAGATTGCTCCTTCTCTCTGGTGCTTCGACGACGTCACGATTACAACTCGCAGCCTCCTCTCCATATGCACATACCATGTTTCCTCTCCTTCCCATCTTGCGTCCTTACGTCATCATTGCCCACTCACCACAATAGAGGCTGGAACCTACGCAGCATGTTCCACTTGCAAGCAACGTTCCCATCATGAAGGCCAAATACCCACACATCATTTTCCAGCTCCAGAAAACGTCCACACACAGCATCGGAGGCATCCAGGCTACACCTTTGGATGTATGGGCACTCAAGGTGAAGCCGCCTTCTCGCCCACAGACGGTTGCCAAGATCGGCGTTTGTTGACGTCGTGTGACTGCCGTCGGCGTCAACCCACCTATTTGCACTTCTGACACCACTGCTTAAGCTGCTGCGAATAGCTCCAGGCACTACCATCAAATTCTTCGCGACAATGGAACTAGTGCCATACAAATCGGAGACCATGTCTGCCCGTTTGCAGATTCTTCTTGAGACGGCCCACGAAGCCAACAAGATCAACACCAATCGCGTGTCACTCGAAGACTTCCTCGCCCGTCTACAACAAGAGGCGGTGGTCTCAAACGAGGCGCAGCTGAAGCAGATTCAGGCGAGTCTACGCCACGCGCGTTGGACTTTCCCTTCCAGGATGCTAATTGAGTAGCTCGCTATTGGTGACCTCATCGGCAGTGCGCTCACCAACCTCGTCAATGACGCTGTAACCTCTCAAGGTATTTCCATAAGCACATTACCCCTTTGAACATGTCGTTAATCACGTGCAGCGACATCGGCATCACACGCAACCCAGACCAGCACCGCAGCCGTACATCAAGCATCGCCCACCGCTATAGCTGCTACCTCAAACTCGCAAGCTTCGCAAACCGAAGCAGCGACGCAGTCTCTATGGACGTTGCTTCCACAGGCCCGCAATCAAGCCTACGAGCGCGGTTTCAACGCCGGACAGGTAAGCGGACGCTGTCAAGGCTTCGAGCACGGCAGCATCTTCGCCAAGGCAGAGGGTATCGCTGCTGGGCTTCAACACGGACGCGCCAATGGCTTGAAGGAATGGCAAGAGGCTGAGCTGCAGCGTGGACTCAAGATCTGGAGGCACACTGGCTATGACGAGGGAGTTGCCGAGGGCATGAAGAGGGGTAAGTTAGAAGTTAAAGAGAAACTCAGAGATGCCGCTGTGAAGCTCAAGGCTAAGGATGAGGACACGCCCAAGAAGATCATGGTCAGGGTGCCGGCCGCTTCACCTGTGCTCGAGAAGGAGGAGAAGACGCCGAAAAAGATCGGGTTGAAGCTGCCCCCATCACGTACCAACACCAGCAAGGAGAAGAAGGCGAAGGAGACGGAGACATGCCTAGATTTAGATGCCGCCAAGAAGGAGAGCGCCACGCCAACATCAGTTTCAGCTGCTCCAAAGAAGGAGGAGTCCAAGCAACCATCAGCTATCCCCGTCTCAAAGGAGGAAAACGCTACCCCAGTAGCAGCTTCACCCATCCCAAAGAAGGAGGACGTCAAGGTCAAGATTTTGGCCAAGGACCCATTCCAGTCCCTGGTGAGCCTGGCGCGGATGAGGTAGAGATTCAGCAATTCATATGATGGGAGAGTGTATTTTTTACAAGATGACGATACCCAATGAGATGATCGATGAGACGGTCAATGGGCATTCCATCTACTCCAGCTACGTTCTAGTCCATAAGCTGCTGCCACACAGGACATGAACACGCCGAAGTTTTCCAAACCCCTCATGCACTCTCACCATCCACCTTTGCCAGCCACTCTCCATCCATCACAGCAACCATGTCAACCTCCCTCAACACCCCGAAAGTAAGCTTTTGTGTAGGCTGAGGACCCCTAGTAAAATCAATCGCGTACTTCGCCCCACACTTCCCAGCACGGCAACGCCCGCACACCCGCTCCATAGGCCACAAGCCCTCCCTACCAATACCCAGCGACCCCACATCACATCCCATATCCCACGTATTATAAATCTGTGTCTCTCTGCACTGGAGATGCTCAAACACGCTTGGCGACGACGTCCGAAGATGCGGACAAATGTACTCGTCCATGCACATGAGCTCGTCTCGAATGGCATTGTGTGGTATCTTCGCAGCGAGATAGCGACTGCGCTCTTGCTCTTTAGCCTTGGGGCCCGCCATCATATCTCTGAAGACTAATCCAGCGTGGTCGAAAGAGAGGGCGAAGTGGAAGGCGCGGTGTAAGAGGAAGCGCGGGGAGCGGTTCAGCTCGCAGAACTGGGGTGCGTTGCGATCGGCGCCAGTGTACGAAGTCTGGGAGAATAGAGGTTGGAGATTTCGTCTATACGCGAATTCAAAGGAGCGCTGGTAGCGGTCATAGCTGAGGGTGATCAGGTCCGTCATGGAGAAGCTCTGATGCGAGCATATGCGAAATGTTGCTTTGGCGTCCATACACACACGCTCCTCTGGGCCTTTATACATCTCGGCAGATGAGAATGAGGACGTCGGGTGGCTTTTCGTTTCGAAATAGCTACTTTCGCCATATCGATGTAGCCCCCATTTATCTTGGAAATATGCGTTGTCGGAAATCTGTTGATGGAGTGGAACCGAGAGTGAGGTTCGACAGCATACAGGAGTGGTGTGGTGAGAGAGAGAGAGAGAGAGTAGCGGGGCTTGTGCGACGGAAGGTTCTCCTGAGTGCAATGGACTCCTTCGGCTAGCTCGATTTGCCAGGGCTTCCGAAGGACTCGAAACAACCCCAGGTGCCCTTGCAAACGAAGTTGAACCGAGAAGGGCGCTGGGTATTTCTTAGCCAGGTAGAAGCCAAATTAGTACAGTGCAGTGTGTGATCCTGGTTCTGACATTATCGGCACCGAGAGGTATTGTAGTGAAGGGTGTGTCAGTTTATGGGGTGATAACGTCTCATATGCCACGTGTGGATATGGTCCTTAGTCTCCTTAGATCTTTACCTCCACATCATGCGGGGCACAAATCCTCTTGATATTGCTCCATTCGCGTCGGTTGGTAAACTTTCGGATGCGTTTGGCAAATCGTCCAAGCACGACTCGTTGTTTTTCATTTCAATCCAAGAGTGGTGTTGGCAGTGGCTGGTCCCGAATCGAGGTCAATGACCACCTACTGTGGTAGCCGGGGTAAGTAGTGTATGTGGCAGGGATTGGATGGATTGTGAATCAAGGCCGTAATTTTCATTTAATAAGTTACACATTACAGCTTAGCCAAACATGTGTCAGTGCGTGAGCGGTGTGGATGCGGAGGCTATCATGAACAAATGTATTGCTATATCCGTGTTCTGTGTCTGACATGACGACCTTTTATCATGTACCGGAAGGGTCTGTGCCATGTGACGTATCTATGATATAATAAGATGTGGAAGGGACCACGCTGAGGGGTAAGGAGCGACGGTCCAATACACGTGGCCCACCTGACGGTTCACAACATGTATATTTAGTATTTTGTAAAGCCTCCTTGTGCAGCTATTACAGCCTCACAGCATCCCCTCATATTATCTATTAAATCACTTAATTGCTGCTCAGTAGTTGAATCCTAAGCTTCCTTTACAGCATCCCTAAGTTGGTTATATGAGAATTTAAAATCAGTGCCCTATTTTCTTTCAATATAGTCCTTTATAAAACACCAGACAGTCTCAATTGGATTTAGGTCAGGTAAGTAGACTGGCCAGAGGATAGGGGTAATACCTGTAATAGGCTGAGCCCCTTACACGCACTACGCTGTGAGCGTAGCTGTTGTCATGCGATTCCTGCCTGAGTTTCCTGCCATACAATTCCTGTCTGTCTGCCTGTCTATCACGCAATCTCTATTGGTCCGTGTACGGACCAAACCCCACCTGCTTCTCCGCTGTATATATTTTAGTTCACTTTGCTCCATAGCTTGGTAGCAATTCCACTTTGTTTATCCGGCATCTTTGGATCAGTCATCTGCGTATTGTCATTGGTACGGCCTTAGGGTCTGCTCCCTTACAATACCCCATTCCTAGAGCTCTACTTCATTTTATGCAGGATGGAGCGCCTGGTCATGCTGCAAGTCTTACTCAAGACATGGATTAAGGCGTATCCAGCCATAGATGATTAGAACTAGCCACTCATAGTAGGTCTCCTGGCTAATAGTCCCCTAGTCCTTCTCCTAAAATACCCCAGGCCCCTTTGTTGCCTTATTAAAACAGCCCCAGAACATCTAACCTCTCCTCTTGCGGTGTTTCTCTAGCACACAAGTATCATTCCACTCCTTCCTGGCCTTTCTCTTTGTAAGGGGCCAGGCTAAAGTGTAACAATAGAGGACGTTGGTACAATTCTACGTCGCTTTGCAGGCGCTAGCCTTTCGAGAACATAGCGCCTCGTAAGCAAGCACACTTCAAAGTCGGGCAGGTTGGCATAACCAACCTGCAGAGTTCAGACTTGACCCCAATCTGCGTGCTGCTCGCTGCTACTACCAACCCCCCTTACATAAAGATAGCAGGAAGGCATGGTAGAACAGAGTGAATTTGATGGGTAGCTATCTAGGGCAGGAGGGCAGGCAGTCTTTATAGACAGCCTGCTTGCTTCTGGAATGTTCTATGTACATTGGCATTTGTAATCATTTGTCAGCAGCCAGAAGATTATGTCATGTTCTAGCTAGTTCTGTCATGTTCTAACCAATTCTATGAGATTCTAGATGGTTCCATGGACTTCCGTAAGATTCCATAGGATTCCATGAGGTTCTGTAAGGTTCTATGAGGTTCCATGAGGTTCCATGAGGTTCTGTGAGGTTCCATAAGGTTCCATGGGATTCCATGAGGTTCTGTAAGGTTCTATGAGGTTCTATGGAATTCCATAAGATTCCATGAGGTTCCATGGGCTTCCATGGGCTTCTTATGAACCAAAGTGTCTCTACTGAGGACAATAGAGGTCTAACCTCTTACAATGGGATTCTATGAGGTTCCGTGAGGTTCCATGGGGTTCCATGAGGTTCCGTGAGGTTCCATGGGATTCCATGAGATTCCATGAGATTCCATGAGATTCCATGAGGTTCCATAGGCTTCCATAGTCTTCCTGTGAACCTAAGTGTCTCCACTGAGGACAATAGAGGTCTAACCTCTTACACTCTTCACATATGTCTTGCAGTGTTTCTGTTACGGCCCAGAAACTTACATGCAACGGGTTGAGGTTTATGGAATCACAGGCATTGACCCACTCTGCAGATATGGTAGCAAGGGGCAGCCCAAGCGTGACACGTGACTACCACACTGTTGGTAGGCGGCTGTCAACCTGCAAATGGATGACAGCCATGCCGCTCCCGCTTTTTAGCCACCCCAATTGTCTTGGTGCAGCAGTCTAGGTTGTCCCACTGACACCAAGACAATCAGACACTACGCAATGAGACAACAAGACAATGAGACAACAAGACGCACTAGCCACAGAATACAGTATATAGACAGCATGGAGAGCCCTTATGGCTTGACGTGTTCAACTCATCAAGTGAAAGCAATACTACTGTTCTATCTTCAATACGCTTTGCAGAGAGCCCCTTCT
>ML976298.1:0-20943 GCA_010015635.1 Clathrospora elynae | reverse complement strand
CCAGACACGACACGCGCAAACGAGGCAGCTAGCACGGCCTTACAGACACGAATCCGGGAGAGGGAGGTGAAGGACGGCCTAGCATCGCCTACTCTACCTCTGCTCCTACACTTCCAACAATCTGAATTTTCCGATAACCCTACAACAATAACGCAAGGCAGGAAGGGTATATGTGGTACCAAACGCTACAACGATAGTCAGAGAATCCCTTGTTATATTCAACATATGCTATCTACCTCGGGACCAGCTTGAGTGACAGCAAAGTAACAGACCCTTCTGTTCTTTTGCCAGCAGCATTTGTTTCTCCAGAACCATAAAATCCGACTACGCGCAAACAAGGCAGCCAGCACGGCCTTACAGACACGAACCTGGGAGAGGGAGGTACAGAACGGCCTGGCATTGCCCCCTCTACCTCTGCTCCCACACAACGATGATGACAGCTACCCGTTGCTATTCGAAATTCGCTGTCCCGGACACGACACATGCAAACAAGGCAGCCAGCATGGCCTTAACACTTGGATTTTGGAGACAGAGCTAAAGGACAGGCCTGGCACCGTACTTCTTGTACCTCTCTCCTCACTTAGGTCATAGACCCTCACCATCCCTTGTACTTACAGAGACTTTCACCCCCTGATATATATCCTCTTCTTACCTAAGCCGCCGTTGCTGCTCACGTCCTATATAGTCTCAGACTCAGAAAGGACGTTAATTGAATACATACATACATACATACAGGTCGAAGCCCCTATCCAAAGTTACTATGCCTAATTGGTTTGAGGTCTGTTCACAGCGTGTATGGATGAGGATATTCCGGCATTTACATTATTATTATCTATTGCTAGCTTCTAGATGATTCATAATTATGTTATATGTGAGAAATTTGATTATCGCATGTTGTCCTACAAACTACGCTCAGATGTTGAATGTGAGGAGAATGTCTCCCGCCTAGCTCCTTCCTATCATACTCCTTCTACTCCTACTTCTTCTAATTTGACAAGTCTCTCCAGGAGATGTCTGGCAACTACCACGGACTTTTAGCAAAATCTCCTAGATTAGAGATTAAAAAAATAGACTAACCTGCAAATTCTGCATCTAGCAGGGAATACCGAAAGACTTTTCAGGGAATTTGATTAGCCTGCAGCAGTCTGCCTTGCAGTTCGCCGTGATGCTCTGGTCGCATATTGTTTGATCTTTGCAAAAGGCGTTGGCGGTAAGAACGTTCGCGACCGTGTTGTGCTTGACGCACGTAAGAGTGTTCTTATAGCAGCAGTTGGCGGCGTCGCACTATTATCTTAATGTTAGCAGTGTAGCAGTGTGAAAGTGTAGGAAATAGATAAAATTACAGCCATAGCGGTTGCAGCAAAGCTCGTAGCGATGATGACGGAGAAGAACTTCATCTTGAACGGTGAAGTGGGAGGTATTGGTAGTTGGTTGTAGGATTCGAAGTGGTTATTGATAATAGATAGTGTTGATGAGATATTGAAGTAGACGGGTGCAGACGTTTCTTTTATACTTTGCTCTATGTGCAGCTGTTACCGGCCCGACTTACTCTACCCTTGTCCTTCATGCTATACACGGATATGTAGCCCCCTCCTTCATAGCTATTCAATCAACTCGGCCCTTCATACCTCCCTCCCACCATACGTAACAGTCATGAGACCGGATATGCCTACCGCATTGCTAAACGTCTGAAGTTCAACAATTTTTCTCAGCCATCTCTTTGGCATTATCATCGTAGACATAAGTTGTGCACCTCCCCCCCCCTTCTGCCCTCTTGGATGGTAGCGAGGAAGATGGGTTATGGTACAGGGTTTTTTAAGGGTATATTAGCATGGGCAGGAGGCCATTCTTCTTGCTCACAGTTCGATTTAATTCACTCAAAACACTTGGCAATGTCAAAACACTTGGCAATGTCAAAACACTTGGCAATGTCAAAACACTTGGCAATGGACTTGAAACTTAACGATGAGGGTAAATTGATGACGTTTACCACGTAATTATTTGCCATTGTTTAGGTTGCTATTGGTTCTGAGCCCCTCGGATAACTCTTACTCACCCCTGAGGACCCACAGGGTACCGTCAATTCTTGCCAACAGTCTCTGTCACGCCTACACCATTACCACCTCTCATAGGCTGGTATATTAACGGCAACCTGTTGGTTGCTCTGATTAGAACGTTCACTGTCTAGCCATTCAGTGGCCACTGAACAGCCCTCCAAAACAAATGGTAGTAACTTTTTGTGCGTTCCATATTGGCTGAGGGGGGGTGCATAACTTATGGCTAGCACCGATACTCGCTAGTTGACGCTGACCATTTCACGTCTTCTGAAGAATACCGGATACGTCGGAACCATCGCAATCTTGCGATACTCTACAAAGTTTTTAAGATAGGCTTGCCTACAAGCTAGCACAACGCCTCCATCTAATATGGCATCACCCGAGACCCAGAGATCCATAAAGGCTATCGTCATCCTAACGAAGCCTGAGGAGTGGTTCCTTCGATTGTTTCAGTACAAGGACAAGGCAGTTCCACATGGTATTTGGGAGTACTGTGATCCATCAGTCCCTACACCATCCGCGCTTGGTCCAAAGCCTGAGCGCCCCGTTCTTCCAGAAGGCAATCTCACTGGAGATTTCCTTCAAATGCAACGTATGAAGCTCAGTGAATGGGAATGGGAGTACAAGGAGTGGCACCAGAAAGATAAGGCACTTAGAGAACTCTGCACTGACGTGGCCTCAACGATCTCCACCTCCCTGTTACCCCTCATCCAAAATGTTGGGACTGCACACGCACGACTCGTCAAACTCAGAGCCCATGTAGCTCCATCCGATCCTACCCGGAAACAGACTTGCCAACAATCAAGCCAAACAAGCCGGTCTAACCGAATAGAGTAATAGACTAACGTATATGAGCTAGCGGACTACCATTTTATGTTAGATCGGCTTGATTGGCTTGATTGTTGGCAAGTCTGCCCGGAAAAGAGAGCTTAGGGGGAAATACAACGCCCTACGAAGACCAAAGCCACGCAATACAACCGTTGATAGATGGCTGGACGACTGGATACGGGTCACTGATCTCATGGCCATGTGTGAGGGTCCGTCCAACTGGAGGGTACGACCGAAGCTGGAAGGCTAGATGTATGGTACGTAGTCGGGGGAATGCAAGGTTGGTTCTCTGAGATGAATGGTATTAGGATCGGAGGGATGGTACGAAGACAGTAGAAGGGGCTCTCTGTAAAGCGTATCGAAGATAGAACAGTAGTATTGCTTTCACTTGATGAGTTGAACACGATCGTGCTGTATGAGCACATCGTGGCTATCTATATAGTCATGTATGGCTTTGCTCCATGGGAGCTTCATGCATGTTGCTGAGCGGTGTGATCAGTGGAGCTCTGCGCTCGTTGGCAAGCGTCCTGATCGTTGCGTGATGTGATCGTTGAGCGGTGTGATTAGTGGGGCTCTGCGCTCGTTGGCAAGCGTTCTGTCCGTTGCGCAATGTTATCAGTGAGGCTCTGCGCTCGTTGCAGCGTTCTGATCGTTGAGCGTTCTGTCTGTTGCGCAATGTAATCAGTGAGGCTCTGCGCTCGTTGCGGCGTTCTGATCGTTGAGCGTTATGTCCGTTGAGCGGTGTGATCTCTGATGGGCATTATGCTCGTTGGCAAGCGTTCGGATCCGTGGAGCTCTGTTCGTTGAGCGGTGTGATTGATGATGAGCGTTATGGCCGTTGGCAAGCGTTCGGATCAGTGGAGCTCTGTTCGTGGAGCGGTGTGATTGATGATGCTTTGCACTCGAGGCAAGTATAGTTGCTGAGCATCGTTCAAGAGCGTCGTTGCCGAGCATCGTCCAGGAGCGTCGTCGCGATCGACGCTGATCCGCTCGTGATCGGCAAGTGCTTGCCTTGTTCAGGTAAGCGCTCCATGGGGATGCGGGACGGACCGCCTGTCAGTCTTGATGCGATCCCATCGGTTGCTCGTATGGAGGAGCACTGCTCGTTGCGTTGACGTTGGGTTGGATCGTAAAACCATGCTCGACATGCCTGAGACAAAAGAAGGCCAGGTTTAAGAGGATTTCCTGGTCATAGCCAACACGGTACACGAGACCTGGGCTACAGCCGAGCTCCGCAAGCTCTTAGAGCTACAGGAAACACCAGGTGTAAAGGATTCGGACCTACCGACGATCACGGATCTGGTTGCTAGCTTCAAACAATTTCTCCGCATTATGAAACCCCAAGGATCAATATTTGGAACCTACGGAGCCTCTCTCGGCATTGCAGAAGGACCAAAGACCTCCGAAGAAGGAAGCGACCAGAACAAAAACAGTTATCCACAGCGCCAGCCTCCAGGTAATTGCTTCTGTGGAAAGAGACACTGGTACAAGAATTGTTGCTATATCAATCTAGCAATTCGCCCAACAGGATGGAAGCCTAGCGCCACTATTGAAGCCAAGATAAATGAGGCCAAGAAGGACCCAAAGACAGCCGAACGCTTTCGGAAGGCCGCGACAGGGTCGAACTACTCAGGATCAAGAGCTGAAACACGAAGTGAAACACGAAGTGATACTACTTCTCAACCAATCGCGTTGGATACCCGGCATGAGGGTGATCATCAACTTGGCAGCATGGCTTGCTCATTCCAAGCCTTCTCTACTATCAATCATAACGCCGATATACTCTATATCAACTGATGGATCATGGACCCAGGATCAAACATTCATGTGATCAACAACTCCAAGTCATGGAGATGGACCCACACGCGGCACGGTATAGCCAATGAGAAACTGTTCGCTGGCGCTCAGTCAGTTCAGATCAGTGAATGGGGCACTGTGATTATCCCGATCAGAACACTGTTCGATAACCCTGAGGTTCACGCTCCTATAATCACGTGTTCTAGGCTATCGAGCCCGTTTGGGCTTAGCCTGTTTCCATCTCGATACACTCTAGACTAGCACCTCACCCAATACATACATGGTCACCACTACAGTTCATTCCATCATGTCAATAGGACTAGGTGTCGAACATGGGGAAAATGCGTGTTGTATTGACTATGGGGGATGGGGCTCTATATATACTAGGGTAAATGTTGGATAGGCCGATAGCACTAGTGCTGAAACAAGTAACTGAACTGAACGATTGTATTCTGATTGATCTCTCTATCTATCGGAGGGCCGGAGAGGGGTTCTTATCCCATCCGGTCCTCCTTGGAATCGCAGCCAAGGAGCCATGATGGCAGCCGGCTTACAGCCGAGCTCCATCGAAGCTCCTTGCAGTTCTATCGTGATATCCCAGCTCCATTGCGGTTCCCTGCCCAAGGCGGGGGAGAACCGTATCCGGTTGTAGCCAGCCTTTGGCTGTGGCTATTCCCACAGTAAAGTCCATTCCTGCGGTTCGAACAACCACCCGCGCCGAATCAAATTCATCATTCAAGCACTTTAAACCTCAGTCCTGCAAGTGTACAAAGCTGCAATTGGCTCAATACTGTTCTTTAGACCTCTCTTAGGTACTATTTGCCCTGCAATATAAAAATTACAATAGTGCTTGATATATTATTAATCATTCTGTTCGCAGCACTAGAAGCTGCAACAGCTATGCACCCCTGCTTTATCACCGCTATTGGCATAATTCGACATTTTGGAGCCCTAAGGTGATAGCTCTTTTGATCTGGAAGATCTTCCCAGGTTCTGAAGACGCGCAGCCTTTGCAGACATGCACTCTGAGTTTCTCCGTATTAACAGACATGATTTTAGATTTTAGCAAGCGGATCCTGCGCGCTTACTTATGTACGTACCCGTGTCATACATACCCGGTATCCGTGTCACACATACCCGAGCCCGTTTGCTATCTACGGCAAGTCTGCTCCCTATGGTATGACCTTGCCTCAGGTATAGTGCTCAACAACCTTCCAGGCGTTTGTACCTGTGGTACGGTTGACCGAGTTCCTAGCATATATAGAGCTCTCGTTCCCATAGTCAATACAACACGCATTTCCCCATGTTCGACACCTAGTCCCATTGACACTGTCAGCCACGGTGCTCTATGACCCTCTAGGTGTTAGTGCCCGAGATATGTTAGTGCCCGGAGTATATTTGGTACTCTAGCTACTAGTGCATATAGAGCTCTCATCCATTTCGGCACCCCACTTCCAAAAGATAGATAGAGCGCTCTGATCCCCATAGTGAATAGAATACGCTTCTCCTCATGTTCTTGACTTGGTCCCATTGACAGACACAAAGCCCCCCTCGAAGTCGCAGAGGCTACAACACCAGATATGGCAAATGTAGACGATTTTTGAGCCTCAGAAACAATCGTGGGTCTTTCCAGAGCGGTATATACCTCACAAACATTGATTATATTATCTTTACTATGGTGGAGGGATGACTGCGGGGTACCAAAACGGCAACCGCCGTGCGCACTGGCCCCGGCAGGTATTTCGAAAACCGTTATAGCAAGTACCGTACATTTAGCGGCCTGCATTGTACAGCGCGCTATGCCAAATCAACTTAAGCCGTGGCGCATGCTTCTAGGGGCATACCGCCAACACGTTTCGATAATGACTTTGAATTATGCCCTAACCACGGAGCTACTACAATGCTGCTTGTGGCAAAATTAAAAGACAGGTACTTTTCCCACATTTAAGACTAGGAGAAAACATCTGTTGACCTAACATTTGTACAAGTGGGGGTGCGGCTGAGATACGCAGCCACGTTCAGCTTGCTGCGCAGCACCTCAACTGTCTTCAGCCTAATGCCTGGCATTGCACCCTGCTCTCCTCTCCTTCCTTACGCCCGTCAAGCACAACTTAACTGCCCTTTCCTCCTCTAGTGCTGTACAACCAGTGGAAACGGGCTCCTAATATTGCTGCACGCTCTCAGATAGCACCTGCGCGGTCGCTAGGTGTACTATCGCTGTGAGTCGCCTGCGCGATAAAAAGAAGCCGGGCTCATAACCTGATGAGAGGTGGTCTCAATGATGTGAACATGTGTGTATTCTGTGAGCTACTGAAGTGGAAGCTATGGAGGGGGAAGCTAAACGAGCCGAAAAAGGACGCTAGTCCAAGAGGGGAGGCGCTCACAAGCATTCCCTCGAACACTTTGAGACGCAATCTTTTGAGACAACAACATGCCTTCAAAATATGGCAGTTATGCCAACGTGGAGGAGCAAATCCAGAAAGTTTTGGCAGATTTGGATCCGGAAAAAAAGCCAAATCTCAGTGCTTTAGCCTGCAAGTTCTGCCTGCCATACAACCGCCTCAAGGCTCGTTACGCTAGTGTTCAGTCAAAACAAGATTGCCCTGGGGCAAACCAACAATTCAACGCATCGCAGGAGCAATTGCTAGGACAGTATATTGCTTGCTGCAATAAACTTGGTATACCAACCCTTATACCGCAGCTGCAATCAACAATGCAGTATATCCTTGATCTTGCCCATTTGTATACTCGGCTTGACGCTCAACTTGTGAATAACTATCCTGGCCTGGATTGGACTTGTATCCCGCAGTATATAGAGCCAATGGACCCGCCAGCAAGCCGCAAAAGCTGGGTATACAATCACGGCTATTGTGTTTCCCTCTGCCGCAACCCAAAGCAGATCTATTGGATCTGCCATAACTGCTATCGACGCAAGAAAGTTGAGGCTGGCGTGAGCAGAGTATACCTAGCTACCGACGCAGTCTCCGCAGCGCAGCGTCATTTAAAAACTCATGGGATTTGGGCAACTGGTAAAGCTCCAGAGCCTGCCCCAATGTCGCGCCTCCGCCAGGCTATACTCAATGGCAATCTTAATGTCAACCAGGAGCTTGTCAGCCAGCTATTGGGCTTTGATATACACACTTTTTGAGCTGCTACTGTAACATGGCTTCTGGAAAATAACCACCCACTCTGCAAGTTTGAAACACCAGCTTTTTGCAGCATGCTTGAGGCTGCTAATCCCGATGCAGCTCAAGGGCTTTGGAAGTCACCAAAGAGCGTAGTGCAATACGTTTTACAAGTATATGATCACATCAAGCCACGGATTGTCTAAGCTCTGCTGCAATCGCTAAGCAAGATACATATAAGCTTTGACGGATGGACAACAAAAGGTGGCAAGCGCGGCTACCTTGGCATTGTTGCTCGCTTTGTTAACACTCACGGCAAGCTTGTTGATCTGCCTATTGCATTGCCGCAGTTGATGGGGACTCACAGCGGTGAAAACCTTGCCAACGTTATATATAAAACTCTTTATGAGTTTGGTGTTGCTAGCACCAAAGTTGGCTGGTTTATTACCAACAATGCGTCAAACAATGATACAGCTATACAGGCGCTTGCTTGTCAAGTTGGCTTTGACGTAGTTGAACGTTGCCTCTGCTGTGGTCCCTGTACAATCAATCTTGTTTGCCAGATGCTCCTCTGGGGCAAGGACAACAACGCGTATGGCAACGCTCTATCTACTGAGCTTGTTAATGAGGATAAGTTCATGGAAGAGTGGCGGCATGAGGGACCTTTTGGAGTACTTCTTTAGATCATTGCTTATATCAAAACGCCGCAGCAAGTTGAGCTTTTCAATTGCTGTCAGCTTGAAGCTCACCGCAATCTGCACCCAGGTGCCACTGGCAACAATTGCAAGCTCTGAGAGATTGTTAAGCCTATTGTTACACGGTGGAACTCTTTTCATTCTGCTTTTGAGCGTGCTGTCAGTCTGCAGGCTGCAATTAACCTCTACACTACGCATTACATTACCCGTCTCCAGGACAGCGACGCAATAGCTCAAGCCCAAGGCAATAAGCTAGCTGATGCTCCTAACTGGATGAGGTCAAATGGACTCACTGCCGCCAATTAGGGTGTTGTTACTGAGTATCTAGCTGCTCTCAAACTGCTAAAGGCAGCTACAAAGCAATTGGAGGGCCGTGGCGCTTCTGGTGCCTATAGAGCAATTGCTGAAGTAATCCCTGTCTTTGAGTATCTTTTGAAGGAGTACAAGCATCAAATTGCTATGTACAAGGCTGTAGGTTACAATGCTCATAATGAGGCGCCGGAGGACCATTTGGAGATTAATTTGAGAGCTGCCCAGACAAAGCTCTGCAAGTACTACAGCCAACTTGACAACTTGCCAGCTTAATATGCTGCTACTATACTCCATCCACACTACAAGAAGCTTTGTGATGTCCTCTGGATGGATAAGCCAGTGTGGCTTTATAGCAATAACCAGGCTTTTCTTTAACTGTGGGCTCAATACAACACGCCGTGCACAACACCTACAGCTAAAATACCTGCTGCCACCCACCGCTCAAACAAGATTGACGACGTTATTAACAGCTATATCAATTCTGAGCAACTGCCTACAACCAACAGCAAGATGGACAAGTATCAACAATAGAAGCAGCACAAGCCAATTGCGGTAGAGGGTAGTCATAACGCTAATAACCCAGTAGAATACTGGGTAGCTTTGTGCAATCAATACCCCAACCTCAGCAGGCTTGCAATAGACATATTGTGAATACCTGCTTCAAGCTGCGACTGTGAGCGCATGTTTAGTGAGCTTGGTGATCTATTAGAGCCACGGAGAAGGAAACTTGGGCCCCAATTGCTAGCCGCAATGCTGTGTATACGCCGCTGGCAACGGGCTGGATTTGGGGACAACAATTTCTGCAAAGGCAAGCTATCCAACGAGTATATTGATGACGTATACCAGCTATTCAATTGAGAAATTGACGGCTAAAAACTCCAAAAATACACCAAGCCAAACAAGCCGACCAAGCCAACCAAGCCTCAACTCCAAACAAGCCTATCAAGCCAATCCTCAACATCAAAAAACTCCATCAAGCCAAGCCGGAGTGGTTGGCTTGTTCAGCTTGTTCATTGAGAAGTCTGCTGCTCAAGCTCAATCAGTTGATCATAATTGTTGTCCTTCCTGTTGGTCAGATAGAGATGGCGATTTGCAATCGTACGGCTGATTTTCATGAGAAGCTCGCCCTCTCTACGCTTCAGGTTTGCATATTCGGCTCTTTAAAATCTCCAGTTGTAAAGGAGATCGCTATATATTGCCTGCTGGCCTGTATCCAGCTGGCTCATTGCTGTTGCTCCAGCCTTAACAGCGCCGGGAAACAGTTTCGTGGGTTCAATGAGCTCCGTTAGCTCATCCTTTCCCTTTGAGATGTTGCAGTACTTCCAAATACCATCTACGACGGCCTTCTCCCGTCGTAGCTGTCACCATTATTCCCAATACGCCGGTTTTTCGAGTATAACTGTCACCCGAGTGACTCCTGCGTCGCTGAGAGACATCGTGACCTATCAATCCTACGGTTGAGCTGAGCTCTCAATGCTACAATAGCAACGGTCAGGTGTTTAGATAGCGACGCCGACGTTACGGCTATCAAATATACAAGGTCTTTGACGCCAACATTAAGGCTATCGACAATACGTCTGTGCAAATATGCTGAATGAACGCAGTAGTTGTCAATTGCAAGTGCAATCCGCGCTCATAACTGTGAGGGAACAACAGGAAGGAGGAAACTCGTTGATTACTATGATCTGGAATCAAAGAGGTTTATATACATGAGGAACAAATTGGTACATGACGCAGAGAGGTGCACGGCCGTTCTCAGCACGATTTCACGCTTCGTCAAAGAGTGGCGCTTGTTCCCCCATCACAATATATCTCCAGGCATGCAGAGCGAACAGCGAGCTAATAAATTCAATACATGTATCATGAGACCTATGCTCCCTATCTATTAAAATTACGTACCCAGTCTACAACGCCTTGCTAGCCACCTTGATCTCATTCTTCTCGACGTCATCGCTCTTGGGGACGACTTCAGTGTCATTCTTCGTGCCATCCTTGAACATATCCGGATCAAACGGATAAAGCGTCTTCCTTCGTGGTGCTGGTCGCTCACTAGCATCCCTCCAGATGTTCATCGTGATACTCTTACCCAGCGTCTCAATCACCGGTGTCAGGAACGGCAGACACCCAAAGATCACCGTGTAAGTGCACACCGCAACGACCAGCATATTCGCCCAGTAAGGTACTCCGTGCGCAGCAAGCTTGACGCAAATGACGGCACCGAGTGACCAGAAAATGAGGCCGTGGATTAGGTAAAGGGTCAAAATGTGAGGGAATAGCCACATGAGAAGCCGGTTCGAGAAGAATTTCTGTACGACTGGCGAGAGCTCGACCAAGAGATGGAAGCCAATGGAAAATGTCAGTGCGCTCAAACGGGGAATATAGTATGGAGGGTATCCGTAGTCAACAGAGTCGCGGATGAGATGACCAGTGCGCTGATGAGGATGTACGCCATACTCGAGGGTGTTGAAGTTCATTGTCGTCCATTGGCCGACCAAATCGATCGACGGACTCCCCAAGGCTAGTATCGCGACGAAAGCGAGGAGAGGGTAGTACACCCACGGCCGCGCATACAACCATGTCTTCCACTTGTACGAGATGTCCAAGTCGGCGATGAGCAGACCGACCCAGAAGAAAGAACCCCACGACATGGCATACCAATGCATGCCAATGCAAAAGGCGTAGTAGCACATCCGTTTCCAAGGCGTCTTGATCTCTCGGATAATTATCACAGCCAACAAGGAGGTCCAGGAATTCTGCAGTTGTACCGGGATCGTCCACAGCACTCCAATGCAGTAGTTGAAGGTGATTTGGGGGACCGCATTAGGAATGATGTACATCAGCTCAATGATCTCGCTGATAAAGTGGCCGAAGGTAACGTAGTTGGACGTGTACGGCCATGTAGACCAGGTGACGGAGGGCAGATACTCAAGCCAACTGATAGCACCAACTTGCATGCAGAAGTACTCGAGAGCGGCGATGGCGGCGCACGGAATGATCAAACGCGGGGTACGACCGACGGTCTTCTCGGCGACACCCTTCAGGTTACCGGACTTGAGATACGTCATCACCAAGAAGCGAGTCGAGGAAGTGAAAAATGGGCCTGTGTTGGGTCAGCTGTGTCGGTCTGGAGTTGAGAGGTGAGCTTACCGATCCAGCTGAAGGTCAAGAGATACGGAGTGACGATCTTCAAAGCCCACAGTTCGCTCTTATAGTGGGTATGAGTGTATGGGATTTCGGTCGCGGGGAGAAAGGTCAAGCAGAAATGGATCAAGGTGACGAAGATGGACGCAAGCGCGACCTATTGCTTGTTAGTCAGCATTTGAAGAGAAAGGATCAATGTGCTTACAAGACCAGCGAGATAGTCGACCCGCTGTTTGGGTGCAGAGATGGGTGATTTCGCAGCTGTACCGGTCGGAGTGGAGACACTGATCTCCAGAATTGTAACGTCAGGCAACTGCTTATCCTCGTCGATCTCCGCCGTCGCCACCATCGGCAGCTTCTTCTCATCGACGGACTGAACGGAACGGCCGGCTTGTTTGCTCTCATTGATTGGAGTTATCGCGTCGTGTTGGTCATTCCGATTCCGACAGTGGATCGAAATCCCAACAGGAGGTGGGACCTTCAACGAGTCGGATCCTGGTCTAGTCTGACCAGGCGTTACGGTCAGTGAAGTTGATGAAGAGACCGGACCGGTGAAGTAACCACCCCCTCCCATTAGAGTATCGGCTTCTGACCATGCGGGTGTTATATTGGAAGATACCAAAGGATGAATCGATGTGCGAGGAGTACCAGTTCTGCCTGGTGTCATAGTGCCTGGAGTGACAACGCCTGGTGTCCAGAAACCTGGCGTTTGCGCAGCGTCGGTCAGGCCATAGCCCTCGGAATAGAAGACACTGGGTGTGGCGGATAAGTCTTGCCAACTGCTTTGCGCACTGCACAACGTAACGTCTTTATTACTGCTCCCATTGGCGGAAGCAGGCAGCTTCGTTTTCCACGGCGCGCGCTTGATGAGAGCATGTAGTAGTAGAACTGTCGAGATGGCAATGCAGATTGAAGCGACAAAGATAGCGGGCCACCGCTTCTTGTAGTCGATCGGGCGCTCCTTGAACATAACTGTTGAAGCCTGCGAGTACGGTGAAGACCCACGCAAACTGGTGTCGGTGACGAGGCACTGCTGTTTTGTATCGCATCGCGCATCGAAGGACGCATGATCAATCTCCGACATCAGCGACGAGTTGAAGAAGGCACGAAGCAAGCCCACATGGGTATACGACCCATTCGGTGGTGGACCTTCGGACGTATACTGATCTCCAATAGACGAATGGCGAATATATAGCGTAGAAGCCGTTGTTGGCCACCCTTTGGGGGTGTCGCGAGAGCGGATCGACCTCGCTAGAGCATCACCAATGAAGAAGTTGGCGTTCTTGTCTGTCCATTCGAAGCGGTATGGGACGATGCCCCAAGGCGAATTTGGATAGTTGTAAGTGCTGTTCCCAAAGTCGGTGAAGTTGACACCCTTATCCCGAGCCCCTCTCCAGTCGCCATATATCATGAATGATGTCCACGCATCCTTGGGGTCATCGGCATTCATGACGTTTACGCTCAGCGTCTGCGACTCGTTGTAATCCAGCCTCATCGCCAGTACGCTGCCACCGACACCGGGTTTCGGCGGCCCGAGTGCGCTTTCGAAGGTGCCATAGCGTATATCGCGTCGTAAGGATCGGATCGATGCTC
Organism: Clathrospora elynae; assembly: GCA_010015635.1. Classification (NCBI taxonomy): domain Eukaryota; kingdom Fungi; phylum Ascomycota; class Dothideomycetes; order Pleosporales; family Diademaceae; genus Clathrospora; species Clathrospora elynae. The sequence continues at coordinate 7,395 of ML976298.1, read as the reverse complement.
CCACGACAAAGTGGTTTTTGGTCGGTCGTTCAAGGCTCAGTGTCCAAGCACTACCGTTCCAACCAGGCGCTGTCGAGTCGTTGTGACCGATGTTGGTTGGCAATGCACCACTTCGATATCGTGCGTTCCAATTCTTCTCGTATGGATGTTGGTACTCTTCTGCGACGAGGGAATCTACAGGGAGCTTCTCTGTCTCGTTCCCGTAAGTGACGATGGCGTCCGTCCATATCGCGCCAGTTCGAGGGTCGAGGAAGCCGCACGAGCAGGAAGCTACATCAGTTGTTGCTACCGAGAACCGGAGAAGCAGCCAAAAGACCAAGAACCTCATGTCCGCCATGAGGGGGAAGCGAAAGTCTATTCAAGAATAGTATCAAGGGAAGTGTGGCATTCAGAGAGTACGGTACCGGTCCGCTGTAAGGCTCCGTACTATATCGATTGCTCGTCCCGTCGATTCTGAGCTCCCCTTCGTTTCCAAGCGAGCCTCGTCATAAATTTAAGCTCAGCTTCGGTATATCCATCTCGATAGCTTATTTAGGTAGAGCAGGGTTCAGGGGGCCTCGTCTCCGGTGTAGATCGCTCGAGCGCCACCCCCACCCAGGGCTACCCTGCATCTACACGACAAGCCACCAAGATAGGCAACGTGGTATCTGCCGTCGGCTTCCTCAACAAACCTCGTACCGTTCCCTTTTACGTGCTTATCACGCCATTTCAGCATGCCGATAGTATAAGTCAGCGCTGCCAAAGCCTCAGATCGTCCCGCAACACATCTTTGGCGCCTTACAATTTCTAGATCTGGCTGCGATCTTCACAGGATTGACACAAATCAATATTGAATGTTTCTCGGTTTGATAATATGTGAGACATGCATCAGCTTGCTTGGATACGCGCATGTGTAGCGAACAATGCGGCGCTAGCCAGACTGGTTTCCAATCTTCGGCATGAGCGACAACAGCGTTATTCAGCTTGAGATAAGGCAGCGTTGAGGAGTATCTGGAACCTCAGCTTTCTTCAGGGTCGAAGCCGCAGCCTCATTACACTATGCTATCAATCACCAAAGACCTTCTCTCCATCCGCATTGTTTCTCGAAGCGCAACATCACCATCGTCTTTGCAATGGACACCATGAAGCGCTTCATGAGCCCTCCGTTCTCATCCCACAGCGCGAGCAACGACTACCTTGTTGGTGTCCGTGGCCTTTTCGTCATTCAATCATTCCTCTTCATCTTCCTGCAAGTCTTCGCCCCCAGTGCTGTCGCACACTCTGCAAACGCATTGCACGCCCCCTCTTCCACATTTCACAAGGCACTCAAGTTCGTGTCGATAATCTTCTGGAACGATGGCATCATATACTCTTCCTTCCTCATCATAAGCGCCCGCACAATATGCCTGCCTTTCATGACTGGCTCCAACGCCGGAACCAAGTCGTCTATCGCAGGCTCTGTCTTTCGGCGCGGGCTAAGATTGTGGTTTCCCGTCGCTGTTGCGCTCGCCATTTCTACTGGTGTCTTCCACGCCATTGGATATCACCACGTCGATGAGTTTGCGCAGAGCACAGGGAACTTGTCGATACTGGTACCGTACAAGATTGACAGTGCGTTAATCTACTTCAACTCGGTGTTCAACCTCTTCTGGGTGACGAACAAGTTCAGCGATCAGGCGGGGAATTATGCGTTTCCGGGGCAGATGATGTGGGTCATCAATGTGATATACCAGCAAAGGTGTGATTTCCACCCTTTTCCAACGCTTTACTTGGACGTAGAAGAGTAGGCGCTGACGAGTGGCCGAACATAGTTTCACGGTATACATGACCATGGTCATTATCCCCTACACCAGGAAAAGCTGGCGCGTCAAGGCATCGTTTTTCTTCATCCTCACGGCATGGTGGGTGCAGTCCTGGGCTTGGTACAGCATTACTGGCCTACTTCTCGCCGACATGAGCATGAACATGGATTTTAAAGTCAAAGCGCAGCGTGGAATCAAGGTACTACTCTCACTCGTACCATCTGTTGCCAACAGAAACTGATCACCCCGTAGATCTACCGCTCAATCCGCCTTCCTTCATACATCCCCTACACCATCATCCTTGCCTCCGGTATTGTGATGCAATATCTCTGGGCAGCATGGCGTCCAGAGTACCGCGACGAGGAGATCGCTGCGCATGGAGGACTATATTACACCGGCGGTTTGAACGAGGACTTTGATGTCAAACAACCTCAAGCGCGCGATGACAACTACCTCGCCCTGTTGGGCTTCTTTCTCTTCGTTGAGACAAGCGATTTGCTGCAGTGGGCTCTCGCGAACCCACTGTTCGTATATCTCGGCAAACGATCACTCAGTAAGTACAATTAGTCGACGTTGAGCATCGTGTGAATATGCGCTGATTGATATGCACAGGCTACTTCCTCGTCCAAAGCATCGTTATCTACACGCTCGGTATTAAGCTGTACCAGATGCTGCACATGGCCAACAACATAACAGCCGTGGCCGTGTGTTTCTTCGTCACGTTGGCTGCATCGGCTGGTGGGGCGGAGATTTTCTATCGCGCTATTGAGGTCCCGTCGCATGTTTTGTCTTACATGGCTTTTGATTGGATACGGGAGTAGGCTGCGTTTGTTGTGGGGACCAATACGATGGGCTGTGACAAGATTGCATTAGGGTTCAGTTAGCTAGGGTTCAGTTAGCTAGGGTTCATTTAGCAGGGGTGGTATGTAAAATATGGCGTAATGAGACGCCTTCCTCGCTTCAGTGTATACTCTGCACTCAATTGTTGCGACGAAACTAGGCCTTGCAATTTCTTTCTTCTCCCCCATTTTTTGACACTAGTCGGTAGTGACAAACATCTGGTGAAAGACGCAAATGGTATCATCGAATTATTCTAATCGCACTTACAATGCCTGATGATGAGCGTAAACCATGTTCGATTGCCCTGGTCCCAAAGCCTCAGACGCCGGCAAATGGTATGTGTTTGCAAGCGCAAATTCTTCAGACATTAATCCGCAAATAGACAATGACATGGTTCCAAGCTAGGGTCGTGCCACCTATGAAAGCTTTAAAACCAAAATCGTGGTGGATTATAGGCCATTAGCTGATCGTTGTGGCGTTCAGGGCTGAAAGGTGGGGTGAAGTCGCACCGCATTACCGAGTCCTGAATCGGCGGTGGGCGTGCATGCGGCAATACGAGCACACCAGCTGAGACTTGAAGGCCTTGTACCTTGTACCGCAGATGCGGGTGAGCGTAACAAATAGATAAGACGTGCGCAATTAGTTTAATGAAAGGACGAACGACGACTAATTAAAAAAGGCGTGAATCATGTGGGAATACAAAATGTGTTATCCAATTTGTTGCATGGTGAATACATCTGTTGCTAAATCCGTACCTGGGTCTAATTAATGATTGTGACTGACATCTGCTAGATTCACCATGACCATCACGACCACGGCCATAATGTCGCACAGTTACTTTCGTGCAGTAGGGTTCCAGTTGTTGTACGCGACAACCTGCCGTGCGTGGCCGTACAAGCCAATCATGCCCATGACTACGAGGTAGAACGGGTAGAAGAGGGAAAAACATATCATCATCCAGACACTGATAAATTCGGAGCGAACGCGCCAGGTTATCACCAATGTTGCGAAGAGACATGCGATACTAACTTCAAATCAGCATACATGATTTGGCATTTTGTGGAATACACATGAAGAGTTGAATGAAAAGAGCAACAATAATGGAGCCAGGGGGGGGAAAGCTTCGACTAACCTGATGACGAAGAACCACACCGAAAGCGGATATGGGAAGAAGATCATTCGCGCAAAAGCGAGCGGCGTCTTGGGGAAGTTTAGGATGATGAAGCTAAGAACAAGACATGTGTACTACGATCAAATCAGCACTAACAACACGAAAGCTAGTAAAGCGGAGGCGACCTCAGCATACCTGAGTGATAAGATAGTATGATACCTCGCGCACAGCAAGCAGCGAAAAGACGCCGAAGCGCTTGGTGAAGCTCCTCGTACCCTGCTCGGGCTTGTTCCACACCTGCATGCCACTATCGTTAGCCTCCATGCACATGCTAAGCTGGCTTTTTGGCACAACGGAAGCTTACCATGGGCATGTGTACCAGGCTCGCTTGCGCCCAGCCCTGAGCCCACCGCAGCCGCTGTTTCCAAAAGCCCTGAAACTCAGAGGGCGCGAGTTCGTACGAGACGGCGTTGATTTCGTGAACGGCTTTAACGTTCTTTTTCACAGCGCGGAGGGCAGAATCAATGTCCTCGGTCAACATCTCGCCGTGCATTTTGTGCATTTTGAGAAGGTCAGCGCGCCAGTAGCCATTGCTTCCTATAATGTATGTTTAGTGACAAGTTTCTGTTCGCGCAGAAGTCGCGAGGACGTACCGCAGAAGAGACCAAAATCCATCATGATGGCGCGCCCGGGATGCGACACTGCGTAGATCTTGTCAAACTCAATGGCGATGAGTCGTGTGAGCCATGAGTCCCGGGAATTGTATATGATACATCGCCCTTGTACAATTCCAACATCCGCGTCCGCCATAAAGCGCTCTGCAGCCCAGCGCGGGTTGTGGGGGTGAGGATAGTGGTCCGCGTCGAAGATGGCGATGACACCCGCGCCAGTGTTGAGCGTGAAGAAGTGATTCAGGTTATCGGCTTTTGATTTGCTTCCCGGGACTTTTATCACCCTAAGCTGAGAGTACTTGTCCTGTAGGTCGACAAGTTCGGTCTCAAGGGGTTCAATGGTGATGGGCGTATTGTATACGCAATTGATCCTGATGCGATCGATGGGGTACACGATTTTCGTACAGAGGTAGATGACCCGATCCATGATGATGTCGCGCTCATTTGGAAGATATGCGACGATAAGTAAGTCAATAATCGGTAGCTGTTCATCTGCGGTTGGCCACGGCCCGGTTCCTGGCTTGAAGTCGTTGGCAGCGATCTTGGTGACTCTTCCCCGCGCCTCTCGAGTAGCGGAGATGCTGAGCACGGCTTCGACGACGGTGACCATTGAGACGTACGTGTTCGTCAGCATGTAGACATACCAGAACACCTCGATCATCTTGTCGGAGCACACCATGTAAATGCATGTCGAAAAGATGAAGTAGGATGCGACGAGGCAGAAGGGTGTCCATTCCCATATCAGTGCTGAGCTTCGCGCGGAAGTGTAACTAAGTGTGCTGCGAAGGGCATCGAGCTTCAAGCCTGCGGGTGCGCTCAACCGTACGGGGTCTGGAGAGTGACCAAGCATGGTTGCCGACAGTGAGATACTAGATGAGTGAAAGACCGTGAAAAAAAGTCGGGGGAACGCCTAATACCGTACAATGAAGGGTAATGAAGCGATGAAGAATCAAACTTCTTTCTGATGCTGGAAACTGTAAGGTGGCGGACCAATATGGTCTCTGGATCATCGTCTAGCCCTGACTCTTCTTACGCGGCATCTGCCAACGCCCCCTTTTCATACCTTCCCTCCAAGTTCAGAGTCCAGAACGTGAAAGCTGAGATCCCGCTAGGCATCTCCCGGTCGTGGTATAAACCTTGCTGGCCAAAAGAGATAGAGGTTCGTCTATCCCGCATCGCTAACAAACAGTCCACATTAAGGGGGCCAGTGTAAGGCCGAAGCAAGAAATGTTCATTTCGGGAACAAGCATATCTCGCCTGCAGTAAGCCACGTTATGGCGCACAGCAGTGATCCGCGCATTAAGCGAGACGCTTTGGCGAATACCGTCGAGACCTGCAGCGTGGGGGGGGCACAGCACACCGGTCAACAAGCCCTGATAAGTACATGGGCGATTATAGGCCTTTCTAACCAGGCTATCGATTGACGTGTTTCCCGGTTCCTGGTCGCGCGCTCATGTGCATGTCGACATGGATGGTAAGATTACTGCACGTATGGCAGGACCGCTGCCAGCCTCGAAATGTCAGAGGCTTAGTCGGAGGTGTTGAGGAATGCTTATCTTGATGCGGATGGAAGCAGCGCATTGGATCGGGACAGCCTAGTTGTGCGGAGTCGAGAGCGCAGGCTGGATTGCTGCGGAGCTTGCATGTATAGACATGGCGTCAGCTGAATGAAGCTGATAGGGACGGAAGAGGAGTGATGGTGTTCACATACCGGGCCGGGCTTTCTCAACACTGCTCGAAATAGTACATCGTACATTTGTACTACCATTGCAGTAGATAGAGAGTGGCTTGAAGCCCTTCGACCTTCGACTAGTGCATGCTTACAGGCTTCGGGTTGTTGATATCATTGAAGCGACTGTCCGTATCTCCGCTAGCTTTTACTGGCGCTTGAACTACTGTGACTTTTATCGCAGTGGATGCATGTCGAGGTGACAGACATGTGGCAGACTTCGCATGGCTCGTAGGTAGTGTCGAGCACCTCACTGACAAGGATTGCTTCACGCGCGGAGTAAGGCGTATTCCACGTCGGAAGCCGTGTTCGTACAGTTGGGTATCGCTCAGATCCTCGTGAGGGCGACCGGACCGATCTTCGTCGCCACACCTGGCCTTCGAAATCGATGGAGGCAGACATAACGCGGCACTGCAATCGATCGCTCTCGAGGCCTTCGACTGCCAATGGCATATGCCGAATGATGCAAGCCACTCGCGCTATAGTATGCGAGTATAGATCGGCTTCAGCTCGATTCCAGGGAGTACCAAAGGATTTTCCTTCTCGAAGCGCTGCCGTATCGTCCTCGGTGACTCAACACGCGGTAGGACGACGAAGAGACTGTATTGACGGCAAAGACCTGCGCTTTGGTTAGCAAGCCTCGCAAAAGGGCCTTTGCTGTAGCCTAATGAGATAGAGTGCACAACTCCATCACCGGCCGCGTCGCATTACAGATAAGGATTCGCGGGTTCGATTTGCGCATATGTCGCGGCTGTGTGGAAGCTCCTCCTTAAATTGTCAGCCTACCCGGGCTAGTTTCCTTAGGTAATCTCGTCTATATATTGTCCGCATTGTACATAACTTGTGATACAACCAACCCCTCTTCTTCTTTACTTGACGCCTTGTACAGGCTTATATATATCTATCGCGACTTTTTATGCAACGTCCTTCGAACAAGCTTCCGCGTATCTTAAAGGGAGGGCTGCTGTCCCTCCACGTCAAAGCAAAGGGGTCGCTGACGTTTCGTAGCTGTAGTCAGACGTGGCGATGTAAAGTAGTAGGCAGATTCCGGTACCCGCGGGGTACCGTGGGGATCGGAGCAACGCCCGGATCGGAGCAACGCCCGCAAATGTCAGAATTGCCCACCCACAAAGATGAGGCTGCATCACCACCCACAATGCGTGCAATCATGGGATCTTGTGAAGGAGTAGTAAACAATGCAATGCAATCAATTTGTACTATCTGAATTTCTTTGGAATGGTGATGTTGCATCCCCTGCTGGTG
>ML976297.1:2266-21713 GCA_010015635.1 Clathrospora elynae | reverse complement strand
GCTCTCTTCCGGGGGCGGTTTACGGAAGCTTCATTTGGTCGACCTGACTGTGTTCTAGTGGGCTCCCAATCCATTCCGTCTCCGGGAGCCGGTTTCTCTTTTAGGGAGGTTGCTCCCAGCCTTGTCCGGAACAGGTTCTCTTTGATGATTGCCACTCTGCTCATGAGAGCCTGCACATTCCAGTGGTCTGGGACATCCACGGCTATCATACGATCCTGCAGGTCGTTCCGGATGGCAGTCAGGTACCTCGTTTTTAGGTTGCTTGTGTTGCTTTCTTCGCCGGCGTCGTAGGCCAACCTCATAAACTCTGCATTAAAGTTCTGTAAGGTTTGTTTCCCTTGCCTGAGGGATTGAAGTTTCCTTCGAGCCCTCTCCTCGTAAAGTTTGTTGGAAAACTGGTTGTCCAGGAATTCCCAAAATTCTCCTGTGCTTCCTGCCGGGTTGCGTTCTACCCAGGATAACGCAATATTAGCGGCTCCTCCCTTCATCCGGTTGAAGATATACCCTGGGCCGGATCCAATACTCAAGACATCTTGAGCCAACTTGTACTGCATTTGGGCTCGGAATCTTCGGTAATCCTTGCGGTCACCATCGAAGGGATCAGGATTGGGGACCTTGAACTTCCGCGCAGTGATTTTGGAAGCTTGTCCGGGTGTGGCTGCAATTGTTGGGGGTGGAGCTGTTTGTCGTAACTGTCGGTTATCCGCCTCCAACTGGGCCAAGCGAGCTTCCATTCCTTGATTGGCGTTCCGCTTTAGTTGCTCGATTTCCGCTAAAAGGGTTTGAAGCGTTCGGTGCATTTCTTTGTTGTTGGGGCTTGATTGTCTTCCTCTGCCTATTGGACGTTTCCCGGCTGCCCCGGAGGAAGGTCCGGTTGATGCGGGACGGTCGTTTCCGCCCAAGAATCTAGTTGTCCACCTTGTGTCCGCTCTCAGAGCTTCTTCAACCAGCTGAAGCTTCTGTTGTCGCTCGTTTGAGTCCAATTCTGGCCCAACGTTGGCTTGAAGGAAGGTGCCAATTTCGGTCTGGCCAATTCCGGAAATGGCTAACCGAACAGCTTCCTCCTTCAGCCAATCTACTGTAGGATCCCTGCGACTCATTACGTAGTCAGTAGTGTTTCCGGGCGTCTCTCGAGTTCTGGAAAGGGTTTGTTTTTGATCAAATCCAAATGTAGGGGGCTGACCCTGAGGGTAGATGCTAGAAATAATCAGATGGATTTGATAACGGGCTATCTAGTGTTCCTCTCCTGCCTTTATAGTTCCCCGGATATTTCCGGGTGGTTGCCGGTTCATCTTGTTGGAGTAGTGGTAATCCCAAGCCGTCTTCCGGTTTGACCTCCGGAACGGTGGGTCTCCATGTCATCTATCTCCGGCAATGGCCGGGTAACCCCGAGGCTCTCCAGCCGAGTACTACCCGGGCCTGGCCCGTTACATGTACAACCCGTGCCTCTTGATCACAAATAGGGAAGCTTTTGGAATGGTGGGCCTGCAAACAGAAAATACTCTTGCAATTAGAACGTCTGCATTCTCAAGCGCAGAGGAGGCTGCGCTTCAGAAAGCCAACTTCCAAGCCAAGCCTAAGGACAGGCCTTATAAAGAGATGCCACTTGAGTTCAACAGATGTACCCTGACATTGCGCAGAGACACAATCCTGCTCATGCAGAAGGGACAAGGCACCAAGATTGAGGTCATTGACTTGAAGGCTACAGACTGAGCATAGAAGTACATGGAGCAATGTGCGCGCAGCGCATATATTGCTTCTATGTGCCAATCCAAAGCATTGTTTGATCTCTCTGCAGCTGCGCAAATACAACAACCTGCGGACAGAGACTATGTGAAGCTCAACTGTAGGCTGAGGTGGCAGGCTGAGAACCTGGAACAAGGCCTACAATACGTTCCTCTTGACCTTTCAATGGCCAAGTTAATTGTATTCATGGATAGTTCCTTTGCAAACAACCAAGACCTTAGCTCACAACTAGGGTACCTGATTGTCCTTGCTAACAAAGATGCGCACAGTAGACAATATGTACATAGTTATCCAGACAGTTATCTAGACAGCACGTTCAATATCTGGGGCAACGTAGTCTACTGGAGTTTGACCAAATGCAAACGCATCACTCAAAGCGTCCTTGCCTCTGAAACATACGGCATGGTCAGCGGCGTCAACATTGCTATTGCTATCCTGACAACCCTCAAGATGATTACAGAATGTCTAGGCCTGCCATCCATCCCGCTCATTGTGTGCATGGATTCATACTCTCTGTATGAGTGCCTTGTCAAACTTGGCACAACAAATGAGAATCAACTGATGATTGACATCATGGCGCTCTGTCAATCATACAAACGTTGCAAGATCACAGAGATCCAATGGATCAACAGCAATAACAACCCCACAGATGCGTTCACAAAAGCAATGCCAAATCAAGCACTTGAACAATTCATCAACAGCAACAAGCTATCAATCCAAGTAGAGGGATCTGTGCAATAACCTAGCAAATAGATCCAAGAGCTCTACAACAAATTTGTTTGGGTAAGTTTTCTGTTTATATAGGCTGCCTATTGGCCTACCACTTTACACTCTCTACCAGTTTGTCACAACAGTAAAGATTGCCAGTGTGGGTATACACTGTACGTGTATACGTTACGTGGCGCTTTGGTCTGGTTGGCAACCCTGCACCAAAGCAGTATATAGACCTCAGCACCCACTTTCATAGCACAACATACCAGAATACACAAGAACCAGAAGTTACTGTTATCACCTGTACAATCATACAGAGCCTACTAACACTATACGTGTTTTCCCCCTTCATGAACCTCATTCACTCTATGCCACAATGCCTGGAGGCAGTATAATAGGCAAAAGTGTTGGATAGGCTGTAGCACTAGTGCTGAAACAAGTAACTGAACTGAACAATTGTATTCTGGTTGATTTCTATTCATCTATATAAGGGCCAGTGAGGGGTTCTTATCCCATCCGGTCCTTCCGGTCCTTCCAGTATGGCAGCCGAGTATCTATGATGGCAGCCGGCTTACAGCCGTCTTCCATCGAAGCTCCCTGCAGTCCTATTGTGCTATCCCAGATCCATTGCGGTTCCCTGCCCAAGGCGGGGGAACACATCAGGTCGTAGCCAGCCCTTGGCTATTGTTGTTCCCACAAAAAGGCTACTAGACTAAATATTAAGCCTATTGCAATTATTTTCTAGTCCTGCTTCTCCTATTTGGTTCACAATTGAATGTGTGGTAGTGGTTGAAAGTTAGGGTAAAAATGTTAGTATTATGGTCCAGGCTCACTATGTGACAAGACTTTTGGCGCATGACTGTAGCAATGTTTATATTGGCAGTAGTTAATAATCACATGCTTTTGGAATACAGTAGAAATAAACTCCAAAAAACCCCCCAAAGATAAGTACAGTACGCGTACTGCTCAGAACGCCTGTGAGTACTTCTCAGAATGTCCCCGTCAAATAGAGGCTGCCTAACCCTATTGAGCACCTCTGGTGGCATCTCAAAAAACGCATGCACAAATTCTACCCACAATACAACAACTACAACGTAGCTGAAGAGGATTGGGATAGCTTTTGTGATGCGTTGAAAGAGTGTCTCATCTCTCATCGCACCAGAGTATTGATGTACGCGACACCTTCTGCTCGATCGTCATCCTCCTCAATATAGCTCTTGTCGGTCCGGAACACAAAGTTCGTCGCATTGCTTGCGTAGTTTGGCCAGGAAGCAATCTGAGGCACTGCAACACTCCTGAGTCAGTTGATTTTCCTTGCGACGACGAGTACATACCTCCATGCCCATTCGGATCAAGATCATACGCGAATGATGTCCACATCCGCATCACCAACCTCGACAGCTCGATGTTCGCCAAGCCGATTCCTAGCGGTGTAATCTGCTGCTCGGTGTTCCCAAACACGAACGGTATCTACGCTCGCTATCAGTTTTCTCAAACCTGAGCCCCGGATAGTAAATTACTGACCTCGGTAAAATGGTTGATACCAATATTATTCGGCGTATTGTTAAACATTGGCGCATCCCATCGATACGAAAACACAATCTCAACATGTTTGCTCATGCTCTGCGCCAACAGCCTTCGCGGCGCGTACATTGTCAGATCCGTCGCGATACTCTGATACCGCTTCCACTGCAGACCGTTCTCGGGCCATGTGCGGTTGCCCCAGCCGTATGGCTCGCCCAGTGTCGGGTCATTGGGGTACAGCTCCAACAGTCGATGCGCTTGTTCCTCGTTGATGTTCCAGCGCTTTGAATGAACGAGCTGGTTGGCCGCCTCTTCATCTGTGTTCACACCATTAACCCCGAAGCCTTCATCAGTGTTCGTGCCGAGTATTAAAGGGATCTTTCCGAATTTTCCTGATACGAGGGACTGCTGGCCTGGTCGTGGAATGAGTGTTCCGTCGATGACATGGAACCATTCGAGGCTTTGGTAGCCGTATGGCGCAATCATCTCATACGGGACATTGCGCAGACACTGAAGAGAATCTTTCGCTTCTGCACAACCGACTGACTCGGTCAGGTTGTCGTACATGTGTTGGTACCAGTCCGTGCCGTTGAGTGGCGCACCGACGGCACCGCCGCTCTCCAGAATAGCAGCACGAAACAAGCCGTCGTTGTTGCCGTCGAAGGCGTTGATGTGGTCACCGACGGAGTATGCACCTGCTGATTCGCCCCATATCGTCACCTTCGTGGGGTCACCGCCAAACGAAGCGATATGTCTGTTGACCCACTGGAGCGCGAGCCGCTGATCACGCAGCCCAAGATTCTGGTTACCCGTATCTTTGATCTCTTTGCTGTAGATGAAGCCAAACGCCGCCATACGGTAGTTGATGGAGATGCCAATTACCGGCTTGTTGTTGAGCACTGATTGCTGGACAATGTAGCTCATATTGTACCTACACCTTCTCGTCAACCTCGCCTGCGACAGTATTGGCAACATACTTACCGCGGGTCACTCGTAGCGCCTTGCTGCCATCCACCACCGTAGATCCAAAGCAGCACAGGTAGATTTTTCTCGATCGTTCTCGGCTTGACGATATTCAAATGTAAGCAGTCCTCTCCAATCTTCGTCCAGTTCCCAGCAACGAGCAGATTAGTATCCGAGCCATAGCCTTTGCAGTCAAGGCCATATTGAGTGGCATTGACTGAAGTCCCAGGCGTATCTAGGTTGAGCTTAGCTGGCGTGAAACGAACTGGTTTTGGCGCATATTTGACGCCAAGAAATAGATCTTGGTCGAATCCAGGCAGGTAGCGGCCCTGAAATGTACCGGCATTCGAGTGAACAACCGGCGAGATTGCCAGGGTTTTCGCGGCGAGGCATGCGCCAACCCAGTACGATGCGAAGAGCTTCATAGGGAAGACACGTTGTCCAGATGCGAAGCTTTTCACAGCGCGGCCATCTTATCATATCATAAAAATACGAGTTTATAAGCTACTCTAAAAGTATCGTGGACAACGAGGCTTCATTAACTTCCACCAATAAGGTTGTCACATACATTACCACTTCATGGCACTCGTATACTAAGAACACGGCTAGAGAAACTCAGTGCTTCAGATGATAGCATTTCCCTGCCATAGCCATCGGAGTTGTAGAAAGAGGAGGCGGTTGCACGGACATCTTTCGAATATGATATCAACGGATGCGATCGCAGAGAGAGAGAGAGACTTGTTCTCCGAGATGAAGATATCAGGACATTAGCCAGTGAGATGAAGCCTTCCGGCCACTTCTAATTCGGGGTAAATGGCTCCGCATTACCCCGCTACCTTTAGCTTGTTGGTCTACCTACAGCGAATTCTCCGCATTTCGCGGATCACGGCATGCATCTCCGTTCTGAAATTTGACAACAAGCAGTTGAATGCACTAGCCATGGAATTTTAAAGCTCGCCTCTACTTAGCGATCGCTTCCCGTTCGGTGACGAGAATCCAGTTCCGATTCTGCACGAAGATGCCGAACAAATTCCTGGAATTCTACGGATTCTCCGGGCCTGCAAGGGCCCAGGCAAAATGGCTAAGGAATTGTGATCACATTAGCACAGCCCTGTCGAATCAAAAGACTGGAAGTATACCTCGAAGATCACCTTCCGAGTCCCGAGCCATCAGACTTTCCAACAATCAAATCAATCAAATTTGAGGCCTTGACTTGATTTGTTTGGCTAGCTGCAAGCGAGCAGATTGTTTGATTTGATTGTATGACATTTTGGGGGCTATTTGATTGCAACTTGATTGGGGATTGATCGATTTGTATGCTCTCAAGATTGTTTTGTATAGCAATTACAGTGGGGAGTGATCCCAGTTGCATACATCAAACTTTTCTGCTATCTGTTTGTCAGAACAAGCTTCTGTCTTACGCTCAGTGGGCAACACCACACCAGCTTTCACCCACGATTGTATAAGCTGGATTGCAGCAAGTAATTGAGGCCCAATTTTGCGTTTTCGTGGCTTCAATAAATTGCCAAGTTCGCTAAACATGCGCTCGCAGTCGCAGCTTGAAGCGGGGATCGTGAGTATATTGATTGCAAGGAGGCTGAGGTTGGGGTATTTGGGCTCCAAAAAGAGCCAATAGCTGAGAACGCTATTCCTAGTTCAAAACTGCTGCCGCGTCCACTTTGGCTTGTACTTGTGCCAACTATCATATTTGTCAAGTGGCTCCTCATGGGCGCTTTCCTGGCTAACAAGCGCATCAATTGCCTTAACTATATCGCCCAAAACAGGCAATCTTGTAACAATGGAGGACGTTGGTGCAATTCTACGTCGCTTCGCAGGCGCTAGCCCTTCGAGAGCATAGCGCTTTGTAAGCGAGCACACTTTATAGTCGGGCAGGCTGGCATAGCCAACCTGCAGAATTCAGTCTCGACCCCAACCTGCGTGCTGCTCGCTGCTACTACCAATCCCCCTTACAAATCTACGCCAAGTTAGAATACTAGTTTGCAGCTTATACTGCGCCCATAGCAGCTGAAAAGCACTCTTGCCAGCTATAAGCCACCCAATCTTGTCCTGATCCTGCCCGCTGTTCTTGCAATAGTATTTGTAGTATGGATGGAGGCAGAAATGAAGCTGGAAGGCTAGATGTATGGTATGTAGTTGGGCAGCGCCTCCAATACCGTGTCTGTGCTTGCAATGCGCATGCGCCGCAACACGCATCTTGGCATAATAACACTATACTTTCTACCTCTCCTATTTCAACGCCACAATGTCTGTAAAGGAAGCTGTTGCAGAGGGACGTGCAACTCTTCATTGCAATAATTTCTCGTATACCAAACTTGCTGACAAACATGGTGTAACACGCTCAACTTTAACGCGACAACTGAATGGGGAATGCGCATCAAAAGAGGACTAGGCACTCAGCCAACAACTAATGCACCCACGCAATGAGGCAGAGCTAGTGCAGTACATCAGAGGACTCACAGAGCGACATCTTATGCCTACAAGGCAAATGCTGAAGAATTTTGCAACTCCAGTTATTGGAAGAGAGCCTAGCAATTCCTGGGTTACTGAATTCCTCAACTGCAACAAATATACCCTTATTACTGCATGGACCACCCCTATGGAGAAGGATTGTCACATGGCCGATTGTGGTGAAAAGTACCGCTTATACTTTGAGCTTCTGTACCGTAAGCTGGCGCAGTATGATCTGGAGCCTGCTTACACGTACAATATGGATGAGAAAGGCTTTGCTATTGGTGTCACTGGCAGGAGCAAGAGGATCTTTGACAAGGTACTCTACAACAAGAAGCACTTCAAGCAGTCTCTGCACAACGGCAACAGGGAGTGGGTAACGCTCCTAGCGTGTATATGCGCCAATGGATCTACTCTTCCCCTAGGCATTATCTACGCGGCCACCGGCCGGGCAGTTCAAGCTTCCTGGGTGGCTTCAATCAACAAGAAAGTCCACAAGGTACACTTTACTACCTCCCCAAATGGCTGGACAAACAATGATCTCAGTTTAACCTGGCTTGAACAGGTGTTTGATTGCTACACTAAGGGCAAAGCGCAGAGAAAGTGGCGGCTTCTGATAATAGATGGCCACAGCAGCCATGTAACGAGGGATTTCATCACATACTGTGATAACCACAAGATACTTTTGCTTATATTTCCTCTGCACGCCACCCATACATTACAGCCATTAGATGTAGTCTGCTTTAAGCCTCTGGCTGGTAACTACACTAAGGAGCTCAATTTTTGTACACAGAAGACCCAGGGATGGCTGCTAGTCAAGAAAGGAGACTTCTTTCCTCTTTTTTGGAAGGCCTGGACGTCTACATTCACCAAAAAGTTAGTGCAGAAGGCCTTCTCTGCCACAGGAATCTTCCCACCCAATGCCAACGTCATCCTTGATAAGTTCAAAATAACAACACCTGAGAGAGCTGCAACACCTCCTCAACAAACTGCACCAACTGCAGTAATTGGTGAGCCACCGTGGCTCAAAGCTAAGACTCTACTTTGTGCAGCAGTGGTGGAGAATGACAAGGTTGCTGGCCATAAGCTTATGCAGTACATCCACCATCTTTCAGTGCAGAATCAGCTGCTTGAACACCAGCTGCAAGGCACTAGAGAAGCTCTCACAGAGAATGTTAGGATACAATAGTTACAATCAATACGGGATGTAATCAGAGGTTCATAAGGATGTATTCTCTTTGTAGGATAGACGAATCGCTGCCGAGTCCGTAAAATTTGTCTAGCCAATCTATTATGCAAGAGAACCCCACTCAAGTAAGCCCACGTGAGGTGACATCAGGCTTCCATGGGCCAGCCTTGGCCCTGGTCCTGACATTATCCTCCTTCTCAGGACTGATCAACCTGATCAGATACACTGCGTCCGCCTGAGCTATACTGGTTTGCTATGGCGCATTGCGGCGCGTTGTTACCTTGCGTAGTAGAATGGGGTCCAATGCTACTTCCATATGAATCAGGACATCCAGCCCCCAAGTTGCCCTTCGTCTTGTTTGTCACTGACTATTTGCGCTTCCTCAATTCACCATTAACAGGTCGAAGTGGGTCTTGCAGTCTAGCCAAAACGTCATTGCAAACAGAGCTTTGGAGCAGGCTTCTAGGTAGCCTTTCCGGCCTCCTCCTCCCTCTTTCTTACACTCGACTTTGTCAGCTTCCAATCAACCTCAGGTATTTATCCCCCTCGTGATTTGGGGCTGCGTCTCTGTAGTCCGCTTGATGAGAGCTGTTTTGGGTCATATAAGCCCGCGCTGACACGTTACAGCGCATCCGTACCCGCAACGCATCAACTTCGCCATGGCCTCTGCCACCGCTATCGGAAACGCCTACGTCAATCACGGTGAACGTACCGCAAGCCCCTGCAAGCGTTGCATTGCGTTCTTTGCTGGAGGTAATGTTCGCTATCTCAGTAAGACAGGCTGCATCTTCGTTCCTGTCACTGCAGAGAACCGCAAGCTCTGGGAGCACAGCGTTGTCAAGGACAAGGCTGGTGAGCCTATACAGCGTTATGTTTGCTTCCGCTGCTGCATTCTTGGTCAGGCGTGTCTTGGTGTAGGTATTCTGGACCATCCCGGCTCATCTTGTAGTTCTACAGTATCTGACACAGTCTAGCTCCCGCAAGACCTCCGCACCAACCTCCCCGCCTTGTAGAATGAGTTCAACAAGCTGGAGAGTGGCCTCGTCAACTGGTCCGAGCCTGACAGAACTGCTCTGGAGCCTGCTGTTGCCAACCCGGGTGAGGAGATTCTTGCTTTTTCAACCGTCCCGCGCAGCCGTTCCATGACGGAGGCTGAGAAGGAGATGGTGAAGTTCCAGATCAGCCAGATCTGCATTCCCAAGAGGAATCACCTTGCGACGTAAGTGGATCATACTGAACCACTTTGGCTCATGCTGGCGCTGACTGACGTATCCTAGCACCTTCGTGCCTCACCACAAGCATTTGACTGAGCATTCTGGTACTCTTGACGTCAACGGAAACCCCTGCTCAAGGGTAAAGGTCGATGGCAGGTCACAATCCAAGCTCACGGTGAACGCCGCAGACATTGTTGCTCAGCGCAAACGCGCAATAGAGGTTGACGCTCAGATGCAGGACACTGGTGAGGGGACTCCCCAGGTGAGCCGTCCTCTTTCTCTCTATGATGACGGAAGCTGACCCTTACAGAAGCGCAAGAAGTTTGGTGGCCTTGTGCCCACCAAGGAGAGCGACGCTACTGTCGCCGCGCTTACGCATGAGGTGGAGCGCGCATATAATGAGCTCTGTAAGAAGAGAGATGCTGCTTCCGGCCAAGCTCGTGGAGCATTGACTACCAAGGTCAACAAGTTCCAGGAGAAGCATAACATCCGGGTTTAAGGCACAGGATGAGCGATAAACGCACGATGTGAGCAGATCAATCACCATCTGGGCTTGGAGAGACTTGTCGGGCCCTATATGGGTCATTCTGGCGCACTGTGGCGCGTGTGTAGTGTCGGATCTAGCATAGAGCATATCATGATACTCTGCCATCCGTGCCAGCAACGTGCCGTGATGATGTGTTGCAGAGAAGTGTTGTCCACCGTCATTGCTATCATCCCCTATGTCCCTTTTGGGGTTGACCTCTGCGTTTTGTTGGCGCAGGGTCCCTCTTCCGACGTTTGGGAAGGATTCCATGGTTGTTCCAGAACGTCTTGAGTGCATTTGCAGAGATATTCACCCCCGGCTCCCAAGAGTTCTCGTTCTCAGAGTACCCTGCCCACTTGACCAGGTACTCCCATTGATCGTGCTCATTCTTTCTTTGATCAACTATTTGCTCCACTTCATAGACATTGTCACCAAAGTGTCGGAGAGTATCAACATCCGGGCCCTTTGGGTGCAGAATGTTACCAGTCTGCTTGTAGGGCTCCAGTAATGAGGCATGAAACACCGGATGGACGTCGCCTAGCCCTGGCAAGTCCACTTTGAACGCAGATGGGCCATATTGGGCCACAATGGTCCCCGGCCCCACATACTTCCAGTCCAGTTTCTTCTTTGGACGAGTGGAACGCATGTGCCGGTTTGACACGAGAACTTTGTCACCAATGTCAAGACTTAGAGGTTCTCTTTTCTAGTCTGTGTAAGCCTTCGAATAGGCATTGGCGGCAATAATCTTCCTCTTGCATTCCGCCTGCAATTCGAGGACTTTAGAGGCTGTTTGGATGCCCAGGGGTGCTTCGCCATTGCCCAGGGCCTCATAGGGCCAATCTGCACCTCTTGGATTTGTACCATAGTAGGCGCGGAACGGTGTGATGCCAGTGGTCGAGTGGACGCTATCATTGTACGCGTACTCCCCAATTGACAACCATAGAGACCAGTTGTCCTGCTCAAGTGTGCAGTAACAGCGGAGGTACATCTCCAGGGTCTGGTTCTGACGTTTGGTCTGACCATCCGTCTTGGGATGATAAGCGGATTACAACACCCTCCGTGAGTTGAGATAGTGTTGGAAGGTATCCCAGAACTTTGAGTTCATCAGGGGGCCCCAATCAGAGATAATGCGCTCTGGAACTCCATGGAGTCTGATGACTTCCCTGATCCATGCCTGGGCCAGGTCAGTGCCGTCCCAATCCGCCCTGGCAGGGATATAATGGGCCATCTTTGTCAACCTGCAAACCACAACAAGTATTGCGTTGTAGACCAGCCCAGCAAACTTGCTCGGGGGAAGTTCAGTAATGAAATCCATTGTGACTTCCTGCCATGCTCTGGTTGGTGGCGCAAGGGGTGAGAGGAGGCCGTAAGGACGATGATGTGCAGATGTAGACTTTCAACAAGTCAGACATTTATTGCAGTACTTGGTAACGTCCTGTTGCATCCCTTTCCAGGCGTAGCGGCGCCGGAGCTTCTCAAGCGTCCTACGTGCACCAAAATGGCCCGCTAAAGGGGCGTCATGGCACTCCTTCATTGCGTCTGCCTTTTCCTGCTTTGTGGTGAGCTTGATCTGCTCTTTGCGTGCTACTATACGTCCTGATGGACCATTCTGGTCCATGCCAGACTCTTCTGACTTGTCAGATGTCGCAACAGTCTCGGTATCTGTGAGACCCCGTTCCTCAAGCGTCTGTGGCTCTTTTGGAAGCTTCTTATTGGCTTTCCTGAATTCCCTAAGAGCTTTGCGGACCTTGTTTTGCTCTGGGGTTTGTGCAGAAGCCCTGGTAGTGACCGCACCTACTAGGAGGGTCTCTCTGCCATCTGTGGTCAGGATGTCCCTCAATGGCTGTACAAAAGCCTCGTTGTACTTCTGAGCCGGCTTCTGAGCCTCAGCCATGTAGTCTGGTCGCCGAGACAGGCCATCAGCCGGATTTGTACTCCCTGGTTGGTGGGTAAGCACAAAATCAAAGCGTGTCAAAACCAAGTATGCTTGGACTTGGCGGTGGTTCAGGGTTTTTGTCTCCATAAACCATTTGAGGTTCTGATGATCCGTCAGGATCTCAAAATAGATACCCTCAAGGTAATGATGCCAATGCTCTAAGCTTTTGACAATTGCAAGGAGTTCTTGGTCGTGTGTATCATAGTTATACTCTGCAGCAATGAGCTTGCGTGAGTAGAAGTCGATTGGCCTCCACTGGACCTTACTGTCCTGGGATGGCACAAGCTGGCTCAGGATGCCGCAAATGGCACCGCCAGACGCGTCAACTTCCATACGGGTCTGTAGCCCTCTCTCAAAGTGAGCAAGAATTGGGACATCGAGGAATGCGTCTTTCATTTTCTGGAAAGCACGTTGTCCCTCCTCTCCAATGTCCAAGTGCTGGCTTTCCTCCCTCCGCATTGCGTGACTGCCCCGGGCTGCACCTGGCCCTTTTTGGGTCAGTTTGGTCAGTGGCAACGCCCACCTGGAGAACCCAGCCACAAACTGCCAATAGTAGTTCATGAAGCCGATGAACACGCGGATATCTTGCACTGTTCGTGGTTCTGGCCACTCTTGTATTGTCTTCACTCGGGAAGGGTCAACACTGATCCCTTCCGATGAGATGATGTAGCCAAGGTACTCAGTGCGCTGGGTGTGGAATTCGCACTTCTCAATATGGAGATATAGCCTGTGCTTGCGCAACCTCTCAAGTACCTCCTTGACGTGTCCTAGGTGCTCCTCCCTGGTCTTGGAAAAGATAAGGATATTGTCCAAGTACACAATGCAGCTTATATCGACTAAGCCCTTCAAACACTCGTGAATGTAGGCCTGAAACTGTGCAGGTGCATTTGTCAGGCCAAACGGCATGACCGTGTACCTGAAGCTGCCGTACCGCGTACAGAAAGCTGTCTTCCACTCATCACCCTCCTTGATACGGACCCTATGGTAGGCTTCCCTCACATCAAGCTTTGTAAAGTACTTGGCTTCTGCAAGGCGCTCCAGAGATTCCGTGATCAAGGGAAGAGGGTGTCGGTTCTTAACAGTAATCCTGTTCAAACCCCGATAGTCCACGCACAAGCGCATACTGCCGCCCTTCTTCTTTGCGAAGAGTATAGGAGCTCCAGCAGAGGACTTTGAGTGTTGAATCCACCCTCTGGACAGGTATTCGTCCAGATACTTCCGCAACAACTCAAGCTCAGTCACTGAGAGGTTGTACAGCGGTCAATGGGGTAGTGAGCAGCCATCCATGAGATTTATAGCCAGGTCTTGCGGACCGTTGTTGGCTAAGACCCTGGCGTCATCTTTACTGGTTAGGTTGGCATACTCTGCATACTCTGGCGGAAGCTGAGTCAATTTGACCCCTTCTGCGCCAGACTGGCCCACAAAGTTAACAACGCAGGCATAGATGTCTACGCTAGGATTGCGTAACGTCTTATCAAACTGCTCTGCGTCCTCCATGGCCACTTTCCTGAACTGGACTTGATCTTTGTCTTTGACACCTCGGAAGAGCATACGCAAACTTGCGTAGCTTAACTTTGGGTCACATTGAACAATCCAAGGAAGACCTAGGTACATCTCGTACCAATGAAGGTCTGTGACCACAAATGGTATGAGCTGCGTCTCAACGCGCCCTCGTGAGTCTGTAATGGTGACGTCAACAACAGTCGTCCCATACATAGCAAGCTTGCCCCCATTTGCTGCAGTAGCAACAAAGTTAGGCAGAGGCTCAATGTCTAGGTCGAGCTCTTTTGCTACGACTGACGACAGCAGGTTCAGCTGAGAACCTCCATCTACCATCGCCTTGATGGTTTGCGAGTCCTTCATAGACACCTTAACCTCTAGGAGGGAATAGTGCTGGAAGAGAGCCTCGCGCAGGGTTCCTAAGTCCTTCTTCTCCGCAGAGAGAGCAACATGGGCGGCAAGGTAGGACTCTAGCTCTGCCGCCCTTTGCCTTTTCCCTCCTGCGAGTCGTTGGACTTCTTGAAATCCTTGTCGGCTCTGTGAAGCTTTGGGCAGTTAGGCTTGGTGTGGCCTGGTTCCCCGCAGTTCCAGCAGCTGACATCAGCGGATCCGCCTTGAGGCTTTGCCTTTTTGGCCGGATTACCGCCAGAATAGCCCAAGGTGGCCAACCTGGGCCGCTTAGGGGTTCTCTTGACCCCCTCAGGCTTTGACGAGTTTGGGCTCAGCTTGTTCGTGTTGTTCTTAGGCTGAAACTCCCTAGGTTCCTTAACAGGTCCCTTTCGACAATAGATAATCATGGCGTTCTCCTCCACGAGTGGAATGGTGTTGCGCCTCTCCGGGGAGAGCATCAATAAGTCCTTTTTGATATAGTCGTGCAGAGCTAAGGTGAAGTCAAGCACCTGAGCCTCAACTGGCTTCAAAGAACCCAGCTCCTCCTAGTATAGTCAAAGATAGTCCAGAAGTTCCGTAGGAGACTGATTTGGTCTCTGCGCAGCCTTTCTCAGGGCCTCTGAAGCATGCAACATACGCTCGGACTCTGTCCCTAGAGCGTTAAGCATGACCAACTTCATGTTGTCCTAAGTGGGTTGCCATGCTGGGGCTCTCATGCGCTCTGTACTGCAGTGCGCTTCCCACAAGGTCTTTAGAGGTTCTGAGATGTAGCTGGTAGCAAAGTCAATCTTCAGAGCCTCCACAGGGAAGTATCCGGGGGAACGGTTGTAATACACCTCACAATTGCGCATCCAGCGGTTGCACTCCATTTGGTTGCGTTTGGTGTACTGTTGTGGTTTCTCTGGACGCGGTAAACTCATAGTTGGAGCCGAAGGTACCACAGTGGCTATCCTTGGTTCGCTATCCGCTTCCAGAAGTGCAGCAATGTTGCCTGCCTCAAAACGAGCTCGGAGGGCCTTCAGCCGGTCCAGCTCACGTTGTCTCTTGGCAGCAGCAAAGAAGCCGCGCAGCTCTTCCAGCTCATTGTCCGGTTTGGGGTTGTCTGGGCCTTCTTGACCCGCTCCAGGACCGTGTGGGTGTGGAGTGGCCGGACGTTGAATGAGGACTGGATGTTGAGCGCCACCTGGTCCTCCCTGAGGCTCTTGGATCGGAACCTGTGTTGACTGGCCCTGTTCTCCAAGGGGTGGGTTCTCCTCCTCCTCGGATTGATACAGGTTGTCAGGTTGGATCTCCTTGGACATTGTGGCTCAAATCTGAGTTACACAAGCGTATCGTAGGAGAGCGATTCGAATGTTAGGATACAATAGTTACAATCAATACGGGATGTAATCAGAGGTTCATAAGGATGTATTCTCTTTGTAGGATAGACGAATTGCTGCTGAGTCCGTACAATTTGTCTAGCCAATCTATTATGCAAGAGAACCCCACTCACGTGAGCCCACGTGAGGTGACATCAGGCTTCCATGGGCCAGCCTCGGCCCTGGTCCTGACAGAGAAGGCAAAGATGAAGAATAAACAGAAGGTCTTGCCTTTGTATGCGCACACTCTTGAGTGGCATGGCGGAGCTAGATGGTGGTCTCCTTCATTAAAGGCAGAGGCTGATGCACGTGAGACGGCATACGAGGCCTATGCAGCTAAACAAGAAGCAGCAAAAGCTACTGAACGTGAGGTGAAGAAGACTCAGAAGCTACTCAAGGATAAGCGCAATGAGCAGGCTTGTGTGCAGCGTGCAAGGGAGAAGGATGAGCGGGAGAAGAAGCGCATCCAAGAGCGCAAGGAGATTGATGAACACAAGGCAGAAAGAGAGTGCAAGAAACGCGAGTACAACTCTCAAAAAGCATCACAGACTACTCAAAAAGGTAAGTGCAAGGCATCACAGAAAGCAGCACCAAGAAAGAAGCAAAATTGTGGTTCTGCGGCTGTGCAGAGTAGTAGTGTTGCTCATGAGCAGCCCTCAGCACCTGCACCAACACTCAACAGACGCGGCCGCAAAATACTTCAACCACGGAAGTTTTGGTAGCAGATCTTGTTGCATAGGTCTATAGATCACTCCACCAAAAATTCTAGTTGTATTAGCCTTTGTGCGTGGCTGTAGAGCCTCATTTTTGTATGGGTGGTGTAGGTGCTGATGGTGTGCGTTGCGGCGCATGCGCATTGCAAGCACGGACACGGTAGTGTCAGCCACAATACACTATGGCCTTCTAGATGTTCATGTCCAAGGTGTGTTTGCTATATGCAGCATATTTGCTTACAGCATGTTTGCTTACAGTATGTTTGATACATGCAGCATGTTTGCTTACAGTATGTTTGCTACATGCAGTATAGTTGCTTGCAGCATGTTTGCTACATGCAACATGTTTGCTGCCTTGGGTATGGTGCCCAAGTTCCCAGCATATATAGAGCTCTCACTCCAATAGTCAATACATCACGCATTCTCTCTATGATCCATTCCTGGCCCTATTAACAAATAGTCCGTACTACTGCTGGCTACGGCTTACATAAGCCGTAAGTAGCTATTGAGTGAATTGAGTTATAGCGTAACAGTAGTAGTGACGATTTGGGAGCAGTATACGGTAGATACAGTAGGGTTTTGGAGGTATTCTTGGAGATTGCAGCAGAGGCTGCCAGGCCACTCAGAGGGCAGCTCTAGTCGCAAATTTTCTAGTGTTTGTTAGCAGATTAGGTCAGTGATCCATCCTGATAGCAGGCCCAAGGCTGGGAGGTGGCTGGGTGAATACCCCTGGGTATACAGGAGCCACGCTCCTCACCCAAAACATCACCTATATATCAAAATGAGCTATTCTTCTTAGTCCCAATTGCCATCAGGTCAGCCTGTTATAACCAATATTCTCCATACTGCTGCCTTGAGGAGGCTTGCTAATGCCCAGGCCTCTGCATCAGCCTCACCTTCACCCTCTACACTTGAGCACTAATCCCAAGTGCTACCAACCAACCCAGAATTTGGTGCTATAGGTGCGTGTTTTGAGGTGGATTTTGACCATGTACACTGCAACAGCAAGCGCCTGATTAGATTGCGTTTGGGGTAAAAAGTGAAGCATAAAAGCTTAGTAAAAGGTGGGCAGGAGCCCTCACCAATATGGCAATATAGGGTAGAATTAGAGTATCTAGAGGACAACAGGTTAGCAACAAAACTCTGGCTTTGTAAGCAGTGTCACCTTGCCTGCCACCTCAACAACACCAAGGTGGTGAATAGCTATTGTCATATGACAGATTATATGAGGACTGTCCATCTGATCAATCCAGCTACCGGTTTGCTGCCAGAAACACTGTCCTGAGCGCTTGTTTTGGACCCGTTTGAGGCAGCCAGAGTAGCAGGTTTGGCGCCAGGTATATCTCATACTCTGTAGCAGGAGGACACCTTGCAGAGCACGCTAGTCAACTAGGTAGTAATAAAGGACGTCAGTTTTGCCAACGCTACCTCTGCAGACTTCAGGGGACTACTTACCTAGAACCGCAGTAGCCTCCTTTCTGCGCTGCCAAACGCGCCAAGTACGCTCCATTAGTATGTCATTTCAATGCTAAACAGCTAGAGGGGTGAGGTAGCAGCAATACTACAGGCTGCCAAGAGCCAGATCAGTGTGAGCGTTAATATTTGGACGTTGAGTAACCACCTGAGCTTTCTTGGTGTTGTTGCTCACTTTGTAGGTAAGTAGTGATCTATGCTGCTAATGCTCTTAGTGAGTGATTTTTGGCTTAAAACTGACAATTGATATGCAGATGCAGATATGCAGCAACAGAACGTACTTAATGCCTTTTGCAACCTTTACAGCAACCATACTAGGGCCGCCCAAGCGCTTGTCATCCTTGACGTCCTTAACTCATTTGAAATTGCACCAAAATTCTACTGTTTTGTGGGTGACAACGTGTCAAGTAACAACTCTGAGCTCATCTGTGGCTAGACTTGTCAACAATTAAGCCAATCTGCAAGCTTGATTCCTGATTAGGCATGCACATCCCTACAGTAGGCCCGTGTTAGACCTAGAT
Source organism: Clathrospora elynae (assembly GCA_010015635.1). NCBI lineage: Eukaryota > Fungi > Ascomycota > Dothideomycetes > Pleosporales > Diademaceae > Clathrospora > Clathrospora elynae. Next base: position 3,480 of record ML976297.1, on the reverse strand, counting down.
AGGAATCAAGCCGCCAATTGGCTTGATTGTTGACAAGTCTGTCTGTGGCCTCAATAAACACAAGGATATCAACCTTGAGCCTCACCACTGGTTACACTGCGCCGGCCATATAATAAATCTTGTTGTGAAGGCTATAATATACAGGAAGGGAGTAAGCAAGTGGGAACAGCAGCTTGCTGCTGCTGCACCCCTAGAGCAGTTTAAGTTGTTTTGGGAACTTGGTGTTGTTAGCAAGCTTCACAACTTTGTCAATGCAGTCTGCGCCTCTCACAAAAGGCTTGAGCTGTTTGATCTAATCCAGAAGCAGGCAAATGACAACAAGACAATATACTCCTTCAACACCTTGAACCTCTGCCAAGACGGCGGCATACGCTGGCACTCAGTATACCTCATGATGCTCTGCTGCCTCAAGCTCAAGGAGCCAACCAAACTGTTTATCCGCAGGCTTTGAACGGATAACGCACTCCCTGATAATGATCTAGACTATAGCCCACTTACCAATAGGCTTACTAACAACAAGTGGGACAACGTGAAGGAGCTTGTTAACTTTCTTGAGGCTTCATATGAGATGACTAAGCGTTTAGAGAGCAACAGCAGCTGCTCTGGCTTTGGATCCTTATGGCAAACATTAACAAATATGCAGGCTTTGTGGTCAGTATATAGTACCGCAACCAAGCGCCTACACTGCAGTAAATACTTCAAATCTGCTGTCTCATTTGGGCTTGAAAAGATCAACACCTACTTTGATTGCCTGATCATACAACCCAACGCCAGCCTCTATGCTATTGCTACTACGTTACACCCAAAGCTCTGTCTTATCTAGTTCAAAACTGTCGCGGAGGAGAAGGTTGAGGATCACGGGTTGAGCATGTGATCTTAGAAGCATGCAGAGCCCGGAGTTCGGAGCTGATCCTCCGAGCTCGGGTGCTATATAGAGCCCTCATCTGATCCCCCCTTTGGAAGGACAATACAATCAATGTGTTCATTCGAATCCCTGATCCAGCTCCCTGACCTCCAACAAAAACGCACTGGAGGAAGTACCTAATATGGTACAACAAGGCAGAAAAGTCCATCTGGAAGGTTTTCAAGTATTATATTGAGGCTGAAGTTGACCTAGATGGGGCGCCATTGCAGCCACTGTCATGGCGGAAATTGCCGCCTAGTAGCAGCAGTAATAACAACTTATATACCCAAACAATGACTGTTGATCTGCA
>ML976295.1:0-22364 GCA_010015635.1 Clathrospora elynae | reverse complement strand
ATTGATTTGACTTCATCAGTCAAGTCATAAATGCCGAAGTCATAGTCAAATCAGTCAAGTCAGGTTTGACTTGATTGACTTCCAAGTCAGAAGTCAAAACCTATGCTCTACAGCCTCATGTTTGAAGTCGTGATCATAGTGTTTGGCGGCTCGTTACGCGGAGTGGCTCGTTACGCGAACCTGCACGGTAACACGTCCTTTATCTGAGCCGATTTTCCCCTAGCGAGTGCCTATGTCATTAACAGCAATAGCCCATACTTTGTAACAAACAGCTATAGCATCACTAATCTATTACAGCCTCCTGGTGTGGCCATGGGATAAAGGTTTGCCGATAGGGACGCTTTTGGTGCGACTGATCGTGCTTCCCTACCCGCATCTGAGATGAGGTTACATCTGCCGCAATCCCTGTGGAGCCTTTGGTGTCCGGCTGCCTCTTACCACCCCAACTTTCTAACGGAGCAACCGTTGCAACCAAAAGGCCCTCAGGCGTACCGCGGGGAAGGGTCTCGCGTCCCGACGTCGGGGGAGGGATTCCGGAAACTACCATTGTATATTCGAAAAGGTCGTGGCTGCTTGCGCATGTGACGCACACAGCGCTAGAGATGGCGGGCCAAGAGGCTGTGGATCAACAAAATATATTGCAGTGTGTCTGATGCTGTTGTGTCTGTTTTCAGACCAAAGGAAGGGCCTGTTTGTTACGACCACGTGGGAAGATAACACAGAATAAGGAACGACTAATGAGGGTCGTATAGACCTGCCAGGGGCAGACTGCACCGCAAAATCACGTGACCGTTCAACGATGAGCGCTTAGTCTTCAGCGCTCAGCAATGAGCATGACCGACCAGTAAGAGGCGCTAAGTCCTGAGCAGTATCCACTCGCTAGTATATATACAGCCACGAGAAGCTCTTACATCTCGTCGTGTTCAACTTATCAAGTGGAGCAATACAACTTGTTCCACCTTCCTATACCCTTTTCAGAGAAGCCCCTTCTACTGCCTTAGTGTCACCCCCTCGATCCTCGACCGCACCCATCCCCGAGAACCAACCGTTGCACCCGCTGAATACGTGCTATACACTAAGACGACCATCTCCGGCAGCACCTGCCAGTCGACGGACTTCACAGGTGGCACCACGCATTAGGGTTAGAGAGACCACCAACCATAATAGCTAGGAACTCGTTCACAAACACCTAGAAGGTCATGGAGCACTATGGAATGTCATAGAAGCACCGCGGCTGACAGAAGGCATCCCGCGTGTGTTGTGTTGCCAATACTCTGGCTGCAGTTGCCGAGACCATCTAAGCGTGGGATGTACAAGGGAGCAGATTAGTAGGCGCCTTTGACCGAGGAGGAAGGAGCGAGAGGCAGCATAATAGAAGCTGAGACCACAGGGGGCTAGTGCGTTACTGAAGCACCATGGACCGGTAACCCTAAGGGAAAGTATATTATTGTTCGTCCGCAAAACATCTGTAGAGCGGGGTTGTCGCCGTGGCAGAGCGGTCGGTCGTAAGCCTGTTCATAGGCGTCGCTGGGTTGGTGCTAGATCGTAGTCGGTCTCGCCGGTAGAGCAGCCTGCTAGTTGTTGCTATCTGCAGAGAACGGTTCGGTGTGAGCAAAGACCAAATCAAGTAGCGAAAGTAACAGGAAGATAATTAGGCGCTATGTGTCAAGGGGACCAAGTCGAGAACATGAGGGAAAAGCGTGATGTATTGACTATTGGAGTGAGAGCTCTATATATGCTGGGAACTCGGGCAACCTCACCTCAGGTGGAAACACCTGGAAGGTTGTCGGGCACTGTAGGTAGCAAACATACCGTAGGTGGCAAACATGTCTCGGCTACATACGTACCTTGGGCATAGAACCCAGAAGGTCAAACATGTCTCGTGTACAGGCATACCTCGGGCACAGAACCTAGGCCATGGAGCACCGTGGCTGACACTATGCGCTATGGTGGGCCGCGTAGACAATGGACGTAAAGAGAAAATGAGAAGGAAAGGAAAATAACAGCTCAAAAACCGTACGCGACCAGAGGCTGATTGCTAATTTGGAAGTAGGGCTAAAAGTGCAAGCAAGGCCCGGATTCCCTGAATAGGAGCCCTCAACCTCCTAACGCAGGCTTGCCGTTTGTTTCAATACTATATGATTAAAAACAGTCTAGAATTTTTATGGAGCAGAGGCTAAAGTAATAAGGAGATTATGGTTAGCGAGCATTTTGCTTTGTAGCTGATGTAGACCTGACGAAAATCGGATAGGATGTCACACAGAGGATGCGAAGCGGTGAGAAGTACATGAGAGGCCTAGGGTAACTCGCTGATGAGCTCCATGTAAACAGCCGATGTTGATCAACGCGTCATGTAGCTGTAAGTGGCAATTCGTACCAAGCGCTGGACGAATAGGTCAAACTGAAGAAGACCAAGGATGGCTGCGTGGAGCCTTCGGCGATGAGCGCTGCCGAGCCTTTACCGACTGCGCCCTAGCCTAGTCGCAACACATGTACCATCTATTGCACCTTCACGGCACTCTCAACAACGAGCTATCAATATGGGTAATTATATGGGCAAAGAGAACGGATTCACCGCGGCTTCCATCGAGGCAATGTACGCAGCCCGAGCTTCCACTGCAAAGGAGACCGTCGAACCTACGCCAAAGATGCCGGGGAAAGACGGGAAAAAAGCAGAACCCCATTATCCGGATGAGGAGCTTACAGAAGACGAGGACAAGAGCGTGACTGCAGAGACAGAAGGAGTGCGTCAGCGTGCAGACTCTTCCGCCTCCCACGGCACCTCCGCAGCCGGCAAGCACGACAAGAGATCCAAAGCACTCATCCCCAGCGCACACACTGCTGAAGCTCTTCGCCATGTCGCTGAGCAGTCCAACCCAGTCAGGATTGCCGTTCCCGGTCTTCATCTCGCGAAAGCCATCCGTGCTTTCGGCAAGAAGGCAAAACGCGCATTCGACAGCGCCATCGAAGCGCTGCGCAAGATCTGTATCATTGACGTAGCAAAGGCCGCTGTCCGATGGATGAAGACATACCCGTGGGAGCCCGCCGCAATCCTCGTCCCACTCATACTCCTCGCCTGCACGCCGGCATTTCTGGGACTCGCGGGTTTCACTGCTGGTGGTATCGCTGCAGGTATGTAAAGCTACTTCGAAGAATTGATCTGGATAACGTTAACAATATTGTAGGAAGCATTGCCGCGGGCGCTCAAGTTGGCATCGGAAGTGTCGTCGCCGGTTCTATTTTCGAAATCCTCACGAGCGCTGCGATGGCCGGGTACGGTGTACCCATCGTATTCGGAGGAGTCTGGGTCATCAGCAGTGCGGTGCTGGCAGGCTTTGCGGCTTGGAAGCGCGGAAGAACAGGCGGCACCGGATGTGGAAAGGGCGGACACGGAGACGGCAATAGCAATAGGCGCAGGAACGAAGGTGATGGTGGGGGTAACGATGATAATCGTAATCATGAGGTGGCAACGGCGTAAGGGTTGGGTGCAGACGGGAGGGTCAGATCACTAGAACATTACGATACGACAGTGCGAATTGGTGTGCGCCTAATGAGAGAAGCGCACCTGGTTTACACAAAGCATTCACATCTATCCAATAGCCTAGCGTCTGCTTACTGCGCCCTAATTTCGTATCTGTGCTTCTCCAAGAACTGCTTGAAGCTCGTAGGCGGCACACCCCAGCTCTTCACCTTCTCCAAATCCACATACCTATCCAACCCGATACACACGATGTGACCTGCAACGAAACGTTCACCTTTCGCACTATCCGTCTCCCCCTCCGTCTGGTATATAGCTGTGATAGACTGACCTGACGCTTTCTCCAACTCATTGAGCATGTCGTCAACCCGCATGTTCTCGCCCACGACATTCACAATGTGTCCGCCGAACTTCTTCGGATCTTCGAATGCTGCGGTGGCGAAAGCCCCGATATCATCCGGATCGACAAGTTTGAGGACAGAGTCAGCCTCATAGCTGTTGAAGAACTTGCGGTCCTTGAATTCGGGGTACATCCAGTAAACTACGGGCGGCAGTAGGTTCGTGAGAAAGTAGCCCGGTCGGAGAAGCGTCCACGTCATTCCGCCAGCCTTGACGATGTCTTCCACATCGCCCTTGTTGAGCCTTGATGGACATGATGTTGTACAGTTGAAAGTTGTTGATGACGACGGAAAAAGTGGCAGTAGATAGAATGTCTGAAAGAATATGCTGAGACCAAATAAGGAAAGGAATATACACCCCTCATTTCCATGCGCGGAGAGAAAGTTCTAACACGAGTGTCTTCATGTGGAGGAGTACCGCAAGCGCAATCCTGTGGACCAGGATCCACAACGCTTCACTATTAAGAAGTAGTCATAATCGCTGTTAAGGTCACCTGGTAGTACCCAGATCAACTCGCAGTTCCGTATTCATCCCAAATAGGTGTCGCGATTGGAGGCCTTCAGCATCCACTTACGGGTAGAAATCCACAAAGCGCAACTGCGGAGCGGATGTCCGCCACCTTGCTTTGCTGTACTTTGTCGCAATCATTGCACCAGCTCAACGAAATAGGACGTCCTTTAGATGAAGGCAGTTTGAATTAGTAGGATGCAACAGTCGTTACAGTCGTTACAGTCGTTGCGCGTCGAAGTATCAGATTGAGGCGTGGAAAGGAAAGAGTGAGGTGTCGTCTGACCTTTGATGAGGCGACCCGCTCGCTGACTAACATTGGCACGGACCATGCGCGGTCCGCATCATTCCCGCTCGCGGCAAGCTTCACCGTCCTCTTCACTCACATCACACGCGTCAGATATGCCGCCAGAACGCTCCCGGGCTGCCAACCCTCAAGGCCGCCAAAAATCATGTGCCGAAAGCGCGAAAGCGAAGCGCAAGTGTGGCCTCGAGCAGCCTCAATGTGCACGATGCACCAGGCAGCACTTGTCATGTGTTTACCTACCACAGCCTCGATCGGAGGCCGCAGCTCCTCAGCTGGATACGCCTGACTCCCTTGCCGATTTCAACGTCTCCGATATCCCCATGGATTTGCACGATGTGGAGAGCGCGGATCTTACGTTCAATTTCGATATTCCCGTCATGCCGACTACCTCGACCGCCGACGTACTTGATTTCGACTTCTCCGCCGGCGCCAGCTCTCTGAAATCAATCACAAACATGCTCAATACCTCACCGGATTACGAAGATCAGATGGCCCTCCAGAGGACCTATACCCAGGTCAAAAGGCCACTCTCAGCAGGACATCTTTCGGCCTTCGCCAAGTCAAGAGTGAAGTATTCGATCGAGCAGATGAAGCTTATGCCGAGGATTATGGTCAAGCAAAACAGCACACCATGGGCACATTCGATGCTTTACGACGAGCATATGCCTAGATCGCTGCAGGATGCACATGCTGCATGTGCCCTCTACATCACCAAGAACAGCACCAATGCTGAGCATGTCGTGCGGTACATCACGAGCCGTGCGGATTAATTGACCACTGCCCCTTTGCCGACTGAACCCATTGATATCCTGGCCCGAACCCAAGCACTGATGCTGTACCAGATTATGCTCGTCTTCGGAGGCGACGTACGATTCTACGCACATGCTGAAACTCTACTTCCCTATCTCGAAGGCATTAGAAGCTCTCTTCAATCCATTGCGGCCGGCCAAACTGATACCGTGGGGCCTATCACTCTATACCGGCATGGCCGCCCGCTCAGCCTGGAAATTATACATTTTCCGCGAGTCCGTCCGCTGTACGATACTGTCACTATACCATATCACCGTTATATACACCCTTCTAAGCGGCCAATTCAATTCATGCGCTCATGAACTTGCCTTCAACAACAGGTCTACGATCTCGGCTCAACTGTGGAACGCCAAGAATGCGTTCCATTTCCTTGTGGCCTGGAATGAAAAGAATCACTGCGCAATCACCGAATTAGACTTCACGGAGGTGCTCAAACACGCACAACCAGACGACTTGGATGTATTTTCCAGGATGATGCTCGTTAGACTACAGCGTATGGATGATATGCGAGGCTGGTTCTACACACGCGGTGGTACTTTGTGAGACATTGCGCATCTCAATCCACTCCATTTCTGACTACCCGTGATTCAAAATTTCCCCAAGCTAACACAGAAAGACCGGTATACCCGTTGCACCTATAAACGCAGTCATGGGCCCTCCAGGGTAGCCCCTTCACTCACCCTTCCCGTCCATCGTAGCTCCCGGGAATGGCACCTCAGGGAACGCCCACCACTTGTCTGCGTTGTCCAGGAACTCTTTTCCACGGTCTTTCCCATACTCGACGACCCAGACCCTCTCCGCGTTGGAAAGAAGATGATGACGCCATGGGCACTTCAGTCCCATCTCACAACGGAAACGTGTCAGGAACGTCGTGAAGCACAAACCGAGATCATGGCGCTGCTCCGACCCATATACCGAGGGCGCTGCTTTACCATTAGCACCGTTGATGAATCGCTCCTTCTTGGGACGCTTTCTATACATGTTCTCGATGCGGTGAGTATATACGCGGAGATCATATGCCGTACGCGGTGCGGGGTCAATGCCGGAGTCAGCACTGTGCGTTGTTTTCTTAGCGCGGGCTTTTGTGTTTCCATGAGCAGACGGAGGAACATAACGGGCGGCCAGTTGAGTTGGCTGATTGCGAGGACCACCCTCGCGACCTTGCTTCTGCTGCTTCGTAGGCGCGTCTTGGCTAGCCTTGTTGTTCTCATGCGGCTGTTGCTGAGCGTGGCTGGCTTTGTTGTTCTTTTCTTCCAAGTATTTGGCCTCGTGGGGGCGAGGAGGAGACTTCGCTGTCTGCTTAGCCTCTCTTGGTATAGAAGAAGGAGGAGCGGCAGCATCATCGGTCTCCAAGGCGCCATCGTCCCAGTCAACCTCATCCTCCATTTCGTGATCCATGCGTGATGTGGGCATAGCGAGCTGGCGGCGCGGGACTTGGTGTATACCCCAACCTTGGCCAGATTCTCTCTCAGCTGCGAGGCTGCGGCCAGAAGGATCGTCGTTACATGCACCAGCCCAGTCGCTGATCACCTGATCAGGCAAACTACCGGTGTGGTCGATTGCCTCACCAGAACTGTTGCCATCTCCAGCCTGCACAGGTGGCCAACTCTCATCACCTACTGCCCATACGCTTTGCACTTGTCGCTCGTACACCGGAGATCGACTACGGCGGCGCTGGACCCGCCTGGTGAAATGGACGCCCTGGCCAGACCCGTTGAATCCGCCGTACTTCTGGTTGCGAGCCACTCTGCTGTTCTCTTTGCCATTCACCTTGGTGCAATCGCGGGCGAGATGACCGACCTCTTGGCAACAGAAGCAGGCCTTGCCGACAAAACCGCCCCCAGGAGCAGTGCAGTCGCGATATACGTGGCCTGACGAGAATTTAGTTATGGTACATTGCAGTCCCACAGTGGCCACTCACCCGGGTTACCGCAATTGAAGCAGTCTATATTTTGATGGTTCGAGCGGCTCGCTTGCGCGGATTGTGCATTGTCGCCATGGCGATGCGGCGCAACCATCTGCTCTGAGACCTGCCCGCAAAGCACCGGTGAAGGCAGCCGATATCGAGCATTTCCACAATGGCCATGCGCTTGTGCAGGTGAACGGCTGCGGGCGTCACCGGCATCTGAAGCTCGAAGTGATACCCTCCTCTCTAGCCGTGGCAAATTGCTATTGCGGCGCTGTTGCACGTTGATCTCGCGTACGGTGCGATATTCCGGTGGCCTCACGTCCTGCGGGGCGGTCGGTTTACCGTGACGACCATGCGGTGGACGCCCGGGAGGAGGCGGTGGAGGATTGCTCGGTCCGTACGGACCTTCGGCTGGGCCTCGAATCTCCAATCCGTGTCGCTGCGACATTTTTTATGTAAGCGTTAGCAGAAAGAAAATTTGACGGATGTGTGCAGTCGTCACGGAAAGCTTGCCTCAAGTCGACCTGCTCCAGCGGACGCTACTACGCTCGGACCATGCGACGCATTCACGGCGATTTCAAAACATTGTGGAGGGGCTATAGTGACGTCACTCAGAGCATTGCCGCGGCGAAGACCTTCTATCATATCACGTCTATTACTCTAATTATGACGGCCAATATCAGTTCGAACGATGGTGATGTACGGGTCGAGCAGTAGTGTGTACAAGACTGGAAAAAACTCAAATCCAGCCCGGCGGGGGCCACCTCTTCTCAGGCATCACGGCCTCTGGCTCTTCGTAGCTAAATCTCTCTTCGTCTCCCAGTTCGTACAGTTCGAATATCGTACTGAGATCTGATCTCGTTATACGAACATCCAGCTCACCTGCCTCTAGCTCCGTACCCGGACAATGGAGCTCAGGGAACACATGGCCCTCCATCTCCGCAAACGGGAGACCGTCTTTTTCATAGAATGCGACTCCATCCGTTTCTACCTTTGGTTGATCTGCACACTCAACTATAAGCTCCTCAACTACTGGCTTTCTTTTTTCTTTCGCCTTCACGCGTCGCCAATGTGTCCAAAACACGATCATAACAAGCAACATTAAAAAAGCGACACTACCGATCGAGATGGCTGCCGTTGCCTTCTTTCCCAGTCTCATAGACGAAGCTCCATTGAATTCTGAAGCGTTGCCAGATTCCGGGGCCAGGATTGGTATGATCTGTTGTTTATCATTTGTCGTCGGAAATAAAGCCTGATGAACAGAGAAATTGCCTCGCTCATAGTCGATTGTTATGTACGCTTCTTGGAAGAAGGTGCGGCCTAGGGTATACTGCGTGTCATTATACGCTCGTTTTATCGGAAAGTAATTTGTCGCGTTCTCATAAATCGGATACGAAGCCTGTTGATCGAATGCGCTATACGGTAGCACGATATTGACCCTCTGACCAGGGTCCGAAGTTTGGCCAAGCCCGAATGTTATCGACGGGTTTGTCTCCACCAGTCGAGCATGTGTGTACGAGTCAATGAGGTACAGATCGGTGCTGTTGTCGTGAGTGAGGTTGAAAGCCCTTGCAAACTCGTCACAAGCAGTGGCAGGCAGCCATATCTGCGATTCTGCGAAGTCGACCAACGTATACGCCGCGCCATCAGGCAGGAGACTGACAGTGTTGCCGCTCATGTCCTGTGTCACTATTGATTGAATATTGAGACTTGGTTTACGGCTGTCGTTCGCATCGAAGGAGAAGGTGACATTATTCGGGACGAAGCGAGACTGATCGTAGCCGCCATAAGTCAGACTTCCGAAGGCGTTTGGCTTCTCTATCGTTTGGTAAGTTTCTATTTTATACGCGCTTTTGCGGCTACTTGTCGTTTTGCACTAACTTACTGTAGTATGCGCCAGCTGTGTAACCGTAGCTTCGGCTAGGAATGTATCCCTCCTCCTTCAACGTTGTGATTAAACTCCGCTGCGGATCCTCGAAGTCGGAGAAGTTGCTCGGCTTCACGTCCATACCCAGCCGACCGACCCACAGCCGGTCATTCACGACTCCTCCGATCGTCTGGTTTTGCAGCGTAGGCCCTCCTGAGTTTGCGATCATGAGCCCTAGAGTATCGAGACCATAAAGGCCACTCGCATTGTACCCAAGTTCTTCCCGTGCTGCTACCTGGTAGATGCCTATCTGATGCCATGTACTGGACTTCTTCGCTTGGAAGCCGTTGTTAGGCTTGCCCTGGTAGACCTCGGCGCCGCGAGAAAAAACGCATTCATCCTGTGAGAGCACGGTCAGCATCGCATGAGTTGTCAGGGCACCAGGACTAACTTTGCTTATCGTTGCATTTTCTTTACATGCGCCTTCCATGGGAAGGAAGATCTCGGTCGTGACGGTTGACGGCAGGACGCGGAAACTTTGCTCAGGTGTGCCTGCACGCACAACAAAGCTAGACCACTTTCCATCGTTTCCATCGAAGTACTGAGAAGCGGCGTATGATATCGGTGCAGGCTCCGGCGCCTTTGAAGTGCTGATGGACGACATGCTGATTGTTGTCCGTGGGGCGACACGTACTCGCTCGTTTGGCAGCAGCCGTTCTGTAAGCAACGCGACAGGAAAAGACGAAGGGAATGTCTTAGTATGTAGATAATAATTAAGGGTCAGGATGGTCGACCACGGAAGCTAAAATCCAGACTCGGGGTTGCCAAACTCTTTCCCTTCAATGTACTAGATCCGTTACCTCTCAATAACATCACCGGTGGCGTTGCCGACTGCAGTTTGAGACAAGCTGAAGCACTTAAACGCCATACCACTCAATCGGGTCGTGTTGCACCCGTAAATCTGCATGGTAGGTATTCAACGTTGGACCCAATATTCTACGAATACGAGGTCGGAGCTATTTTGCATCGATCTATGTAGGTACTAGACTACAATAATAGACCCCACGATTAGCCAGTACCTTTTCCAAACGTCTGATATGGTTGTTAGCTGACTTAGAGCTCAGCCTCATTAGCTCATCGGAGTTTGTCACCACTCACCACATGGGTAGCTAATCACCAAAACTTTACAACTCCGACAGGGGCCGGAAACACCAACCTCCAATCGCATTGCGCAACATCTTGCAATATAGGCCCAGAATAAAGTCGCTTGTTTCTATACTAACATTCTAGAACAATCCTCTACGGACTTGGCGTGCTTTTACGCCATCCTCAGTTCGACCACTCCACGAATTTATCCCCTGCCAAGAACCAGATCGAGAAGAAGGAGCGCAAGAGCGCATGATTTTTGGGGCGACAAGAATTCGCGAGGATGCTGAGGCATGATGCATCAACCGACGGGGGCGGTCTAGACGACTTCTGCGGAGTTCGAACGATTCACTCTCGATACCGATTGCATTGGATCAAAAGTGTACCAAGAGATGGTTCCGACGACTACAACGAATATAAAAGCAGTTGCAGCGTCAATACAGAATCAGATCAACCCAACACGCTCTACGCAATTTCTTCGAACCTCACACTATATTCATATTCATATACCCTTCCAACTTTCGTCTAAGTCATTCAGCATTCCGTCGACGGAGCTCTGCGAGTCTCATTGCGATGGAACTTGCAACCCTCGCATACCTTGGGCTGCTGGCCCTTCTCTCCATGCCGGGCCTGGCAGCTCCTACAGGTCCCTTGCCTGCCACCAGGAGGGACGCACCCTTATGCGACGATCCGAACGTCTCTTGGTGCATCCCCTCCTTCCTAGTTTATAAGAAACCAATACTGACTATGTACAGGGATGAAAAGATACAAGCCAATTGTCCAATCTGTCTCAAAATGGACGAATTGCCAGGGTAGGCTTCCCCTTCCCGCTACCTATTGCAATGGACACTAACAGTACGTAGGAATCTTATCATGAAGTATTGCATTCCCGTCAATCCCGCCATTGCATATCATGAAGTCAATGGTGTCTATCGACGTGATATCGAGGGTGTGGTGCCTTGGTTTGATGAGGCTCCCTCGAACGTTGTTGAATCTTACACCGGTAAGAAGCCTTCTGGCGGTATACCAACTATACACGCACCCGCCAGCCGGAGTTGGCGCCGTGATGATGATGGTATACCTCTCGAGACAGATGGCACGCCATTCGAGGATTATGGTAAGTCACTTGAGGATGTGCCTCTAGACACCGAGCACATTCCGAACCTGGACTACGACACGCACGACTCGGCGTACTTCAGCTATTGGCCTGAGGGAAAGGCCAAGATGCCCATTCCTGGGAATCGGATTTCCAAACCGTCATACACACTTCATGCACGAACTGAAGGGCCCAAGGCTGCGAAAACATACAAAGCTCCTCCGGTTGAGACGACTCTATCTCTGCCGATCAGTGAATCTTGGCTAAATCCAAATGATCTTCGTCTTCGACCCATTGACTCCGACTACCCAGTTCCGATAGTCAAACCTATGCCTATATTTGAGCCTGTTCCGACTGGTCCAAACAATGGCGAGATGCACAGCCCCGGAGAGCGAAGAAATGGCGAAGAAAGCAACATGGCGGCCGGCCTGGGGCGCAAAGAGAAGCGTTGGGGAACCGAGCAAACATCGCAGAATGAACCTCCTCCTCAAGATGGACAATCTTTGCAACCTGAACTCCCTGCTCAAGATAGACAGCCTTCAGAAGTCGGATCTGTGGGCTCTTCGGTGCAAGATGGTCTAAATCTACCTGGCGGATTGCAGCTCAATGCTGCCTGGGCGGTAAAGCATTCGCCAGCAACAGGCATCTATCGCCGCGAGCCTGCGCCAGAGCCCACTCAGTGGAAATATTACGTCCCAGAGGCCGATCACCAACAGAGTGTGCCCGAGTATGTTAAGCCAGTTCATGAATTTGGAGCTGTGCAGCCAGTCGGCAACGGTGAAGTGGAGATCCAGCAACCAGCTCCAGATTTCTATCGCCGCCAATTGCTCTCTGAAACCAACGAAGGCGAGGTATCTTCCGCTACTGATGCGGTGGATGACGTCTCTACCCTTGAGTCAGATCAGCTTATGGCTCTATCCGCTGCAGCGCAAAAGGCAGATTTATCTGACAGTATTGTCATCCACCGGCCTGCGCCTGGTCTTTACCGGCGCCAGCTATGGGTCAAGCAACCTCAATATGTCGTTATGGACGCCAACCCCAATTATGGGCTGTCGGCAGATTCTCAGGATGAATCTGGGCAGTCAGAGTCAAATGAGCCGACTGAGGTCTCAATTGCAGACCTGCTCATTCACGAGCCTGCCCTCGAACTCTGGCACCGCGACAATCATGGGCAGCCTCAGCACGTCGATAACGTCAATATACCATCTACCAAAGACTTCGAAAGATCCCAGGATCGCGGCGGCGAGCCTCTGCAGCCGGTTGTCGTGAACGCAGATGCGATGACGCATCAACCGGTCGGTGATATCCACCGCCGCGATACCGACATCAATCTTCCCTCATATAAGCCATTCGATGAGCCATTGGGTGATAGGCTGATTCATATGGGTCACGGACCCGTTGTGTCGCCGAAATCGGATGGCAATCTTCCGGTAACTACAGACTTTGGTGAAGGACCTATCATGGCGAAGCGCGCTCCAAAGCACAACAAAGAAGAGAATGCAAAAGATGAGAAAACGGAAAGGCAGGGAAAGAAAGCAGATCAAAATAGCGTAGTGGACTTTAATTATTGGCCATATATCGGTAGTTCAGCTATGACTCATGCAGGCGAGCCTTTAGTTTTTGGGGTGGGAAAACGTGCGCCGGTTGAAGATCCGAGGAAAGAGGAGCGTACCGCACCTCCGCCCGAGTTCTTCGAGAGTTATGCCTGGCCCGCGTCACTGGCTGAGGAGGATGCCACTCGAACTTGGACTCCGATTCGTCCTTCCCATGCGTGGGTACGACGAGATGAAGAGATGGCTATGATCACAAGCAACCGGGACCCGTGCCTTGATCCCAAATCACGCGCGCGCATGCTCAGGATCGGCCTCTATCAGCTTGATTGCCTCTCCGACCAGAAAGGTGATACTGAGGAAATCGTAGAGAAACGCCAACAAGGAGATGCCGACATCAGGGAACGGTCCGAAACTCACTCTGATAGCTATTCACACGCTGAACACGATTTGAGTTGGCCTTCCCTGAATACGCACCTTGACGACTGGAGTTCCTACGAGACCCCGCCGATTGCAGAGGATGCACCCAACCTTAAGCCTATCCTGTCCCGTCAATCAGAAGAGAATACATCGTTTGCAGATGGATTGCCCAAAGACGCCTCAGGAACCTGGAGGGACGCACTCGGACGAAGTATTCTCGACCGACTCCACGACAAATACGTCGACCCCGCCATCGCCATGGAAACTGCATCAGATGTTCATAAACGGCGATCGCATGGCGCAGATACTGAAAGCTCGACCCAGAACGGCGAGGAAAAGGAGACAAAAGATAAGAACGCAAAGGATTATACAAAGGAAGTACAGAAGAACAGCGATGATGATGACATCAAGGGAGGCGTGAGCCGGAAAATCAAACACCCTGGTCTCGATCCCGCTTTGTCCATGGTCCCCGTGTCGCGCATTTGGAGGAAGCGGCAGGGGACTCGATAGCTTGCGCGCAGGCGCGGGAGGAGGAGTCTGGGAAATGGGTGAAGAAAGACGCCGAGATTTCTGCAGGAGTCGGGGACTGTAGGAGGCCCTTTATTGCGCGCAAATGAAGGGCTCTTATGAGGGGAAAGGGGTGGTATGTGATTCTTCTCTTTCTCCTACGTGTCTATGTTCTGTTACGAGCTTGGTTTCGAGCGACATTTTCACACGGGTATACGATTTTTGTGCGTGGTTTTTTTGTTCTTCTCATTTCACACTTTTGCATTTGCCTTGGGACACACAGTTCAAAACTTTCATTATCTGCCGTTTCGTCGTTCAATTCCCCCCATCAACCTCTTCAGGCATCAACAATAATGTCGACAACTCTCCTTCTCTCCTTCCGCACTTCGACCCAGCCATCAGTTTCGACTCGCACAATCTTGCCATCCACGCATATCCTCCTCCACCGCCCCTCCTCTTCTTTCCCTCTGAACTCAATCCTCAGCCCATCGATATCCTCATACCTTATATCCCCCTCCTCCACATGCAAACCCCCCTGATACGCCAGCCCCATAATCCGCATAACTTCATCCCCACCCCTCGGTCCAAAATGCACAAGGTGCATACTCCCATCTAGCGGCTTGCTCGCGGGGGAAATACAGAACGGCTGTTCGAGGTGCGAGACCAGGGTTGCGAGGACATATGTGTGTACGTCCTCTTCTATCAGCCTCCACTCGTCATCTTTGAGGACGGAGATACAGCCTTTGTACGCGTGTGGCGGTGAGTTGTCAGACGGGTACAAAGCCTCTTTCGCAGCCATTTTGAAGCGCTCAACGCCGTATTTGCGGAAGGCGGTTGTATCCGAGTCGGCGACGAGGGAGGCGTGCATAGCCCAGCTGCATACTACTGCGCCGTGTAGCACACCGTTCCCTTGCGCGTCTTTTGAGAGTTGTTCTTCCTTGCGGGCTTCGTCGACGAGGAGGCGGGCGCCGGGGGAGAAGGTGGCTGTGAAAATGGGGAGGGGTGTCGAAGTTGGAGAGGAGAGGGCAGAAAGACCCCAGGTGTTGGGCTTGCCGACATTGATGGAGTGGTAAAGGGCGTTTGCTGTGCCGAGGGGGAGGAGCACGACTTGGGGTGCTACGTAGACGTCCCGCGTGGGCTTGGAGGAGAGGCCGTTTACGAGATCGACGATGCCGCCGTCGCCGGATAGTAGGATGATGCGTAATGGCTTGGCTGCGTGTTCTTTGAGGCCGAATTGGTCGACCGTGAGATCAATGTTGCTTGTTCCATTGGCTTCCGGAAAGATGCGCTCGTTTGTGAAGTCCAAGATGCTCGTTGCGGAACGTGTCCTGTCTATTCGCATCTTCCGCATGCCTTCTGGTCCGTAGAGAACGGTGAGGATGGGAGAAACGACGTCTTGGAAGAAAGACGCTGCTTGCACATGGCCAGAGCCCAAGGACAGAATGATGTGGGTCTCGCGCTGTTCTGCGGTTCGGTCCGGCCCTGGTGGGTCGAGAGCGTATTTGTCGACATTTATCAGGCGAGGTGCTTTGGTAGGATCTTTGTTGACTTCTATTCTGGCGACGGCTTCGAAAGTGCCATCGGGGCTTGGTAAGCTGACTGTGAATTCCCTCCTTTCATCTTTGTCTGTATAGTCCATGTTTCGAGATGTCTGGTCTAGCGATACTTTTAGTGTAGTTTTCCGTAGCAGATCTAAACGCTGTACCTCAGGAAATGTACGGAGATTGTTGTCAACATGGTGCTTATGGTGGTTGTTAACCCGGTCTGTCGTGAGCGACGCGATTACCGGTCCCACCTGCCCTATTTCGTCTTACAGGTGCGCTAGTCCCCGTACGTCATCATCGGCTATCCAAGGCAGCACAAAGCAAACGTCAAAAACACAATAGCCATCGCACTTGTCGCCGTTAGATTCCAAGCGCGGATTCAACTGAAGCAGGTGAGCTATATCGAACAAACTGAAGGATGGCTACATCGGGGTGGCATCTGTCAGCGGCATAAGCGGGTGTTACGTCATCTTTGATCCTTGGCAACAGCACAGCACCTGGCAAGCTCCAACTCAGCCGCTCGTGTCAGCAACACCAACAACCCCATCCTGCGGCGCGGCCTCACTATAACCCGCAGAGACTCGTATCTCACGCAGAGAACCACCACCACGGCCACGCATCCGCCACAATGAACGGCTTTGTCATCTTCGTCATCATCCTGCTGCTGCTCCTCGCTCTCGCCTACTTCGGCTGGTACTTCTATGCGCGCTGGAATGCCTCGCGCAACGGGCTGCCACCTCCCTCGATGAACCCGCTCGTCTACTTCAGCAGTGCCAATGCCGTCAACACCGCCGCGTCTAATTACCCTGGCCCCGCGCCCACGGGCATCAAGGGCTGGTTCGATACGCAAGTCCGGAAATTCAAGAACAGGAACAACCGCTACACGACGGGCGGGGGGTATGAGGAGTCTGGCCTAGGCAGTGGTGCTGCGAGCAGGGGTGTGGGAGGAGGCAGAGGCGCAGGGAGCAGGCTGGATCCGGACGAGGCGTGGAGTTCGCGGGTGGGGGACGAGGCGTATTACGAGGAGCAGGAGTTGGGGCTGCATGAACCGGCGTCCACACACCAGATGGCGAATCCGTATGCGTCGCCGAGTTACGGCGCGCCGGCACCGGGGCTATCGAATCAGGAACCGACACGGGGAAGGAGTCGCACGCGGGACAGCTACGACGAGCATCTCGATGCGCAGAGTGGGCGAAATCCGTTTGGCGATGATCACGCGGCGAGTCTGCGGGGCGTGAGTCCTAGACCCGTGCTCGATTCGGATACGAGTTATCGTGGGGGCGCGACGGCGCATATGCCGAGTGCGCCGCCGCTTAAGAAGACGGGGAGCGTGGATAGCACCGACAATAGCCCAACCGAGAGCCGGAGGAGCGTGTTTCGGGAGGGGTTATAGTCAGATTGATGCATCTGAGGGTGGGACATGGAGTTGATCTGGGATATGCAGGCGGGTATTGCGACGGTATTATAGGTGTACGGCGACAAGATCTTCTTGATAGGTATATAACTTCGGTGAATTGAAGCCGACATTTTGCTCTTGAGCTCCGTACGGCGAACTGGTGATGAAGAAATACACATGGATATATTGCTATGCAAAATAGGGATATCTCAATAAGACGCCGTAAAAGCCGCAAAAGCGGTTTAATTATCGCTTGAATCGCTCAAAACAACACCATAACCGAACTGACATCCTACAGCAAAAAAACAAAGCACTCCCAGCACACGCCCCATCATCGCTGATGAGGATTATACGCCCAATATGCTGGTGCTGGCGCATACCCCCCCTGCGTCCCCGCAAAGTCCTGCGGGTTATACGTATACTTCTGCTGTCCATCACTCTGCCTCTTTTTCTTATCATCGTGCTCTTCCCGCGTCTCCTCCATCGTCGGCAGCTCGGCGGCAAATGCTTTTTGTTCCTGGCCCGGTGAGCGCATGCCGCCCTCCGAGGGCGCGTATGAGCTAGAGCGCGAACTTGCTGTGCTGTGGGATACGGTGGACCAGCGGGGGTCTTGGGGCGAGTCTGTGGTGGAGGAAAGAGAAGTGAAAGTAGATGTACGGCGGTTATCGTTTGGGTGCAAGAAACTTGGCGAAGTTTGTGGATGGTAGAAATCGCCCGGAAGTTCCATGACCACATCGTTCTGTCCTAGTAGTTGTTTCGGATCCTGCCCCTGATGTGTTTGTGGTTGGGGTTGCGCATACTCCTGCCGACTTAGGCGCGGCGACAGTGGCATCGTGTACGTCGGCGACGGCGACACGCGCGGCGACCTCTGTTCAGTGCGATCCGCCGGATTAACAGTCCTCAACCTGCCCCCCTCCATCAACGCATGCAACGCCCCCGAATCGAGCAACTCTGCCTTTTTCACCAGCCGCTCAACCATAACCTTAGCCGCAGCCTTCATCTCCTTGCGCACAAACCCTACCATCGTAACATTGCATCTAATCTCTACATCCTCCCTAACATAAAGCCCCTCCGGCGGGGCTCCGGACCCCAATTCCCTGGGCTCCGGCGGCTCACCAGGTTGATTCCCGCAAATTTGCCATTTGTTGCGGAGATCGACGTTGGCGGGCGCGTACGTGTGTGTCTGCAGACCAAACGGCAGGTCGTGGAATACGCCGCGGAACTTGATTGCGCCGCTGCCAAGCTTTCCGATGCCGGGGATATATGTGATGCGCTGGGAGATTTCGTACCATGTAGCGTAAAATTCGTCGGCGGGAGCGTCGCGGGGGGCTTTTATGGGGGAGTAGCATGTGACGAGGGGGTTTAATTCGATGATTTCGCCGTGGGAGTGCAGGAAGTCGATTGCGAGCTGCCGGGGGATGAAGGAGGGGATGGGGGTTATGTGGGTGTATTGGGTTTTTTTGCGCAGCATGTTCATGGTTGCGCTGGTGGCAATGGTGTTTGCGGATAGTTACAGCTAGGTCGAGGGATTTGGAAGGATTTGTGGGATTATTGATGCGAAGGTCGTTTGAGAAGGAGCGGGAACGTCGGCCAACTCAGACGGGGCTGTGAGGTAGGTGTAATGCGACAGTGGTGCTGACGTTACCCCTACTGTGGAATTGTGCTACATCAGCTTGGATTTGTTCAGCCCGGGATCGTCGAGATGAAACGCGTCATGCACGTGGCGTAGCCAAGAAACGAAACTCGCTAACTAGCGATAAAGGGCCTGTAAGTCATGCGATCGATGAACTGCGAACGTCGCTTGCTCTCGCCGCATTGCGCAGTTGAAGTTGTTCTCGTCATACGGGTTAGTTAGGGCGACTGGCGTCCGCTGTGGAGGTCTTTAATTATAGATCGGCTTCCGTCAGCACTCACAATGTGGGGGCCAGAGATTCTTAACATCAGCCACAAGCCGTGCTTCCTCAACATCTCTCGGGAGAGAACACTTCGATATGCTGATGGGCATGTAACTGCTGCCATGGTGTGTTCTTATATTGCCTTCTGCTGGCACCTAAACCAGAACCCCTTACATCCGCATCGCTCTTTCCAATCGGTACTGCAGGCAACGACGTCAGGGGCTGAGCAGCCAGCCAGCCTGGTGATCGTCTCGTTCCAACCCGCAATTCGTGCAAATAGAACAGAAAACAGATGGTGAAGGAACCCTGGGCTACGAAATAAACCAAACTGGGATCCTCGTCGGAACACGGGTCGTTTCAAATCGAGGCCCGAGGCAGCTGTTTCATGCGAAGCTATGAACGCGAGGAACATTGAGCTGTCAAGGTATTCTTAGTGTCAGCCACGGTACTCTATGGCCTTCTAGATATGTATGTACCCGAGACATGTTTGCTACCTACGGCATATTTGCCGCCTATGGTATGTTCGCTGCCCGAGACATGTTTGCTACCTCGGGTATGTTTGCTACCTACGATATGTTTGCTACATGCAACATGCTTGCTGCCTCGGGTATGGTGCCCGAGTTCCTAGCATATATAGAACTCTCGTTCCCATAGTCAATACATCACGCATTTTCCCATGCTCCATTCCTGGTCCTATTGACACTAAGAGGCAGGAGCAACTGCAACAGCAGTTCGCATTGAGAAAGAGGTGGAAATGGTCTCTGAGTCGATGATAGTGACCCGACCAACATGCGCTCTGTAAAGGGGGCAGCGCTCGTGAGGTTTGTATGTAATGTTTGCGGTAAGATAAGGGGAACTTAAGGTGCACGAAGACATTTATTATCTGTTTTTGCGTTTCCATTGCCTTCCAGGTTGGTTGCGAAATACGTGACGTATTATTGGATCGAAATACAGGACTCAACCATGGACCAGCTTCGAGTCAACGCTTGAACTACTTAGCTCCTGGCCCCTCGTTGCAAGTCGACGCAAATGACACCAACTATGAACAACCCAACAACCGGTGATAAATTCCGTGAGATAGGCAGAGGCTGCTGCGGCAGCGTATGGGCCCGTGAAAATGCTGACTGGGTCATTAAACGGGAGGACTGCGACTCTTGTCGCTCAATATTGAACGATCAAGTCATGCATCGGCGGACGATTGCAGCTGATATCAGAGACGAGCTTCCGGTTCAAAAAGCGAAGTCTTACGGGATGGATCATCGAAGCGGACGATGAGTGGTGGGAAGACAACTTCGAGCAATTTGAAGCCAAGCCAGATCAAGTGCTGGACACCGGCAGAAGCTACAGACAGGAGCGCATCCCAGCTATATCATGACCCATCCGCGAGCATCTAATTGTGCAACACTGTCGCCAGGACCTTCAGGAGCCCGAAAAAAGAACGAAGACTGCCTTATTCGGCTCTACGCTGGCGAGAGACGACAGGCAGAGAGCGCACCAAAGCGGTTCTTCAATCTGCACAACTACGGCCTGCAAGTAGACCATATGGAAGATCTGGGCCTGGGTATATTTGCCATCGCATGAGTGTTAGTAGAGGCGCTTGCGCACTGTTACTAGAAAGCCAAGGTCAACGCGAACGAAATCGAGTTCGTCCTTGCGCCTGCTACCGAGCCTCATCATGCATCAACGCCGGTGTTCAAGCTCCTGGGCGAGGATCTCGTCGTCTGGATGCTGGACTACGACTGCGTACGCGAATTGAGCCAGGATGACGAGGTCGTGCATCTAGCCGTTCACGCGTTCTACCGCAACGATCCGTATTTCTCTCGTCCGCACTCGTCCGAGCATATCGAGGAGAACTTTCGGCTCTGAGGGGTCTTCAAGGTGCATTTCCTTGAGATTAGCGCGCGTATGATAGCTGAGAAAGAGGAGTGGACGAAGGAACAGGCTAAGCTTCCTCAGAGATGGGTAGAGTTTGTGGAAGCTGAAGGAGAGAGGCAGTTGAAGCTGTGCCAAAGACGCTGATAAGATGTTAATATTACCAACCACAAAATAGCTTGTTGATGACCAGCCCTGGATGTCTTCACGAAGCCTAGAGGGCTTCGCAATCTCCGCCACCGTGTAACACTCAAGTCGTATGTTGCTGTACATTGCTTTGTCTTCGTCTTAAAAGTTCCGCTCTGTCTCTAGGTCAAGATCTTGTCTAGTATGAGAAACTACCGTCACTCCAATCATCAATGTCGTTCGTGAAGATGCAAATGTTCTTAAAGTCGGGTAGGCGAAAGTAGACTAGCTCTCAGGTATAGGCGTTCCCGAAAGACCAGGTACACCCCATGACCCTCTGTTCCCCGCATGTGCCACATTCCCCGTCAAAATCGTGATTTTACAGAACTGAGACCACACCACGCTCTCGCAACACAGTTATTTGAGGTTATTGAGATAGATGTTGTATCTATACAAGTCGATTTCTTGGTGTTGTAGTAATGCCACGCCCTTCCAGCCAACCCACCGGTCACAAGCTGGCTCCTACAACCATGCAAAGCATAAGTACAACACCAGGATTTTTTTGTGAAATGTAGATTTGAGCTATCTGGGCTTGTCACGGAACGTGGACAGTGCGCATGTGGGAAGGAATGACGGATTGAACTGATTGAATAGCTATCAACAAAGGGTAGCTATATAACCATGAGGTGTGCGTAACCAGATGATGTGGAAGTCGAACCAAAGTCAAGTCGTTGGACAATGATGCGATCATAAGCTGAGCACCCCAACCTTAGCCCCAAACCGTGACAGAGCTTCTTCATAGATGCAGAATTTGGCAAGATACTGTTTGTACTACAAACCGGTAACAAATTGTATCTAGCGTCATTTTGGCACCAACCCGCGCTAAGTCACGGGGTGTACCTGGTCTTTTGGGAACAACCCATAGCAGAAAAAGCCGCGGATAATAGCCGGGCTTGGCACACCACCCACCCAATGAAACTCCCATAGTATGTATGTATGTATGTATGTATGTATTCATTTAATGTCCTATATGAGTTTGAGACTATGGGCATGGACACAGTAGTCTCTAAGGTAATTCTGATCAAGGAACAGGCTGTTACGATCCAACCCAACGTCAACGCAACAAAGCAGTGCTCCTCCATACGAGCAACCGATGGGATTGCATCCAGACAGACAGGCGGGCCGTCCCGTATCCACATGGAGCGCTTACCTAAACAAGGCAAGCACTTGCCGATCACGAGCGGGCCAGCGTCGATCGCAACGACGCTCCTGGACGATGCTCGGCAACGACGCTCCTGGACGATGCTCGGCAACGACGCTCCTGGACAATGCTCGGCAACGACACTCTTGAACGATGCTCAGCAACGACGCTCTTGAACGATCCTCAGCAACGACACTTGCCTTGAGCGCAAAGCATCATTGATCACACCGCTCCACGAACAGAGCTCCACTGATCCGAACGCTTGCCAACGAGCATAACGCCCATCAGCAATCACACCGCTCAACGGACAGAACGCTCAACGATCAGCACGCTG